>CM035424.1:75218443-75258443 GCA_020310875.1 Ceratopteris richardii | reverse complement strand
TCGGCAGAAGAAGGATGCAAGTGCAAAAGCCTACATTTACAATAGAATCTCATATCATTTTCTACCACACATCAGAGGATTGGAATCATCTAAAGATATATGGAATGCATTGGAAATCATTTCCAAAGTACTACCAAAGCAAGGAAAGCAAGTCTATGGTCAGAGTTTACAACATTCAAGAAGAACCCAAGTCAAAGTATTAGTGATTATGTCACTAAGATGAAGGATCTAGCAGATAGTCTTGGATCCATAGATGAAGATATTGAGGATCACAAGTTGATTGCTCAATTACTTACAGGTTTGAGAGGAAATGAAAGGTGGAAACCTTTTGTCTTGTCAACAGAAATTTCTTTGAATCATTATGTTCCAGATTTGAACCAATTGCTTGGTTGAATGCTAACTTTTGAGCAAGACTTGAAAGGAGATGGAGACAAAGGACAAAGTTTTGCAATTTACATGAAGAATAAGAAGAAAGGAGATAAAGGTAAAGCAAAGGATGAAGAAGAGTCAACTTCTCAAGTTTATTACGCAAGAGGTAAAGGCGCTGGCAGAGGAAGACCAAGAGGTTTTGGAAGAGGTAGAGGTAATCAGAATAACAACAAGAAGGCTTGCTGGATCTGTGGATTGAGTAATCATTTGGCTCATGACTGTTAGCATAATCAACAAGGATCAAATCAAAATCACAATAACAATAGCCGAGGCAGAGGTGGAAGATATCAAAGTAATTTTCAAAGAGGCAGACAAAATCCAACAGGAGGCTATGGTAGAGGTGGAGGAAGAAGTCGGGGACAAAATCAATCCTACAACACCACCTACTACAATTATGCAAATGATACATTGAATGAAGGTCATACATCATTGATGATGAACTCAATCAGCACATCAGATAAAGAAGATCTAAAGGTATTTTACATTGACTCTCAATGTTCTAATCATTTGTCAGGAAACATAGATTTGATGTCAGAATGGGAAGAAGGCATTTCTAGTCATACACTTCAGACAGGTGATAATACAAGACATAGTGTACATTCAATTGGAAAAGTGAAATGTAAGAGGAGGAGATTTGCTGACCAATGTTTTGTATGTTCCCACAATACCTAAAAACTTGATTAGTGTGGGACATATAGTTGAAAAAGGTTTTCAAGTCAGGTTTACAAATGAGGGAGTATTTGTTGAAGATCTAGAGAATGGATATAATCATATTGTCTCTAGTAAGAAAGAAGGTAGACTCTTTACTTTAAGAGTACAAGGGACGTTGGTCAAGCTTTGCTCACACATGGTGAAGGAGTGATTACAGAACTTGATCTCTAGCATAAGAGATTAGGTCATTTCAATGAAAGAGGAATTAAAGCTATGGTTGAAAATCAGTCTGTACTAGGACTACCAAATGTGCATAGTCAACATATGGTTTATAAATATGAAGCATGTCCAATGGGTAAAGCACACAGGTTACCATTTCAAAAGAAAGGATAACTTTTCATTGATGATGCTACAAGATGGATAACTTTGTATGTTTTGAAGGAAAGATCAGAAGTGTTTGGAGCCTTCAAACATTTTCATGCATATGTAGAGAGAGTCACAAGTCAAAAGCTTAAGAGACTGAGGTCTGATGGAGGGGGAGAATACTTCTCCCAAGAGTTCAATGATTATCTTTGGAATGCAGGTATTAAGAGAGAAATAACTTGCAGGTATATACCACAACAAAATGGTATATACCACAAATTATCTTTGGGCTGAGGCTGTAAATACAACTACATATCTTGTGAATAGATTACCATGTGCAGCTCTAAATGGAATGACTCCATATGAAGCTTGGAGGGGTAAGAAACCAACACTAGATCATTGTAAAGTGTTTGGATCAATTGCATATGCTTATGTGCCATCACAACTTAGACATAAACTTGAACCAAAAGAAGAAAAATATGTGTTCATTGGTTATGATGAAAAGCATATGGGTTACAGGTTGTGGAATCCTTTAACCAAACAATTTCTTGTTTCTAGAGATGTTACATTTGATGAACAGAAAAGTTGGTATGCAGATCAAAGTCATACAGCTCAAGAATTTGAAGAAGAGGTAAGAAGATGTGAGAAAGGAAAATCAATTGTGCAGGTGAATAGAGATGAAGACTATATGCAAGCAAGTGCATCCAGAAGTGGATTAACAAGAAGGAATGAAGAAGCTCCTATATTTGATGAAGAGGTGTATCCAGACACTTATGAAGAATGTGAACCAAGAAGGTCAAGCAGGACTAGGAGGCAACCAGAAAGGTATTCTTATGATACTTCTTACATAACTTAGAAGAACTATGCATATATGGTCAAAGATGATGAAGAACCTCAAAACTATGATGAAGCTAAAGGTAAGAAGCAATGGGAAGAAGCCATGAAGGAAGAATTCAATGCACTGGAGGAGAGCAAGACATAAGAGCTTGTTCCTAAATCAAATGGTAAGAAAATAATTGGAAATAAATGGGTTTATAAAGTGAAGAAGCTTGCAAATGGAAGTATAGCTAGATACAAAGCTAGACTGGTGGTGAAAGCTATGCTCAAACCTATGGCATAGATTATGATGAGGCATTCAGTCCTATAGCTAAGATGTCAACTATAAGGACAATCATTGCTATTGCAGCTTCAAAAGGATGGACCGTAAGTCAATTGGATATAAAGAATGCATTCTTGAATGGATACATATCAGATGAGGTATACATGGAACAACCTCAAGGGTTTATAGATTCCAGGTATCCAAATTTTGTTTGCAGGCTAAGAAGAGCACTCTATGGATTGAAGCAAGCTCCAAGAGCATGGAGCTATAGACTGGTGAAGTATCTGAATGAACTTGGATATCAAAAATCAAAAGCAGATCCAAGTCTACTCATCAAAAGAGCAGAGGAAGGTACAATCTACATTTGTATTTATGTAGATGACATTATAATTGTTGGGAATGATGGTTGGATGCACTCAGAAGATCAAGTTGGTGCTGCTAGACCTGCTTCACACCTGCCCTCCTTTGACTCCAGATATGCTTAGTAGACTCCTTGAGCTTCCAAATGATACCAAAATATGCTATATGTACTTTGGAAAAAGTTTGAGTAATAACTTGATCAAAACAGACTACTTTGTAAATCACAAGACTTGAAAACTTTCTATTTTGGTCTTGATACCTGCTCAGTGTTATGCTCAGTGTGACCAGTGTAGTTACAATTAGCAAAATTCCTTCTAGAGATATTCTATTGGCTTAGTAAGCTTCCATTTGCAAGTGGAATGAAAGGAAATGATAAACCACACTCAGAGAAATCACTTTAGCAAAAATAAGGTGTACCCCCGATTTTTTAGGAGACTTACAGTCACAGACCAGTGAGCACCCCGACTGAGATTTCTCTGTGATGGTAGATCCCATGGCCTTGAAACTTTGTAAGTGTATAGTAGACTTTGAGCTGAATCCAATGCACTTTGAATCATCCAATTTGGTTCAGTAGATCTTGAGATATGCCCTGTTGAAGTTGACTGAGTTGAAGGAAGTCACTGAGAGAAAACAGAGATTATGAATGTAAGTATATTGATTAAATCTAATGATTGTACATTCCCATTGGCATGTAATGTGATGCTCAATGGTACTCAGAGGTGTAGGCTATGGTGTAGCTCATACACACTCAAAGATTGACTCAGAATTGCCTCGGGAGGAGTGAAGGATGTCCGCGACTTTTGACTTGTGACTTATATAGAGATTGAGTGAGATTTTGAATTTCAAATTCATGTCAATCTCCATGAATCATGTACCTAAAAGTGAATGAGATATTCTCTCAATCATTCACCCACTCAATCAATCAAAATCTCCAGGACTTTCTCAATTAGGTGTGATTACATGAGTGGTTAAAGTCATATAGACTTTTTACATGAGATAAATGGTAATAACCAATAAGCATTGGTTCCTATGATCATTGTTCCATGTAGATATATCCTTCAAGGGTTCAAGCTTCATGAATGATCTTCAAGATTGATATCCAAGCCAAGTCTTCCAAGGCTCCAATGTTCCAAGCCAATGTGTGAAGGCTTGAAATGCACCAACAGCTCCCTCTCAAGCCAAACACTTTGGCTCAAGTCTTCATCTCTAGTCTTCAATTATTTCCTGCAATCCAATCATGGATTTAAATCTGCATAGCTTGCTTCCATCCAGAGCTTTTGTAAGCAAATCTGCACATTGCATATTAGTAGACACATATGACAATTGAATTTCTTTGCTAAGTAACTTCTCCCTCACATAGTGGTAGTGAACCTCTATGTGTTTTGTCCTAGCATGATAAATTGGATTAGCTGCAAGGTGAAGAGAACTTGTGTTATCCCCAAAAATGATTGGTGGCCTTGTGTATAGACCCAATTCTGAATATAAAAGCTTCAACCATATGGCTTCTTGAGTGGCATTGGCTAGCCCTCTATATTCTGCCTCAGTAGATGACAAAGCTACTGTAGGTTGTTTCTTGGATGACCAAGAAATTGGTTTATCACCTGCAAAACATATGTAACCAGATGTGCTTCTCCTGTCATCCTTACAACCTGCCCAATCTGCATCTGAGTATACCTTAATATCAATGTCTGATGAATATGGAAAGTACAAACCATGATTTTGTGTTCCCTTTAGATACTTTACTATCTTCTTGGCTGCCTCCAAATGAGGTATTCTTGGTTTGTGCATAAATTGGCTAAGTACACTAACACCATATGATATATCAATCCTGGTTAAGGTAGCATAATTAAGACTACCTACCAAACTTTGGTAACCTGTAATATCTTGGAGTTCTTCTCCTTCATGAGCACTGAGTTTGTGGTTGACCTCCATAGGAATGTTGGAGACTTTAGCTTCCTGCAAATTAAACTTCTTGACCATGTCCTGAATGTACTTCTTCTGAGTAATAAAGATACCTGAATTTGTGTACACCAATTCAAGTCCTAGGAAGTACTTTAATAATCCAAGATCATTGATCTTGAATTCCTTCATCATCTGTCCTTTGATGTGTCTTATTCCCTGAACATCATTTCCTGTAATAATGATGTCATCAACATAGACACACAAATATATTACCTCTGAATTGTTCCTTTTGATAAACAATGAAGTATCTGCTTTACTCATCACAAATCCTTGATCTAGGAGATAGGTTGTCAACCTGTAATTCCATGCTCTAGGTGCCTGCTTCAATCCATACAGAGCCTTCTTCAATTTACAAACATGATTTACCTTATTGGGATCTTTATTGGTGTGTGAAACACCACAAGAACCAAACTAATGTGGTATTAGAAGACCTCTATAACCACCATTAGATTAGCAATACTCACATTGTGAGACTCCATCTCTGAATTTAGTGAAAATCAAAATTTCACTTCACAGAAATCTGCGCCTTTTCTTCAATCCTTCAATCTGACCTGTATTAGCTCAATCTTTGCAAAATCTTTTGATCACTTGCTAAGAGATGTTCTTGCTAATGTTAAGCAACACATAATAACCAAAACTTTCAAGTAATAACTTCAAAATCTTCTGATTTTGCTCCAACCTTTCCACTATGTCTGAAAACTGAAAATCTACTTCATCGATTTGACATACCTCCACTCTTAAGCTGATTTCTCTGAGTACGCGTCCCGTTTCTTAAAGATCTTTTGACCAAATGTAGTAGAGGATAGTAGCTTTAAAACGAGCTATCACTTACCAAAAACTTTACAGTATGCTTCGAGATCTGACCTTCAGAAGATCAGTCAAATGTGCGCCAGAAAAGTCGTAACTGTCAACTACCTTACACAGTCATATGAAATGACTTAGAACTCAATGTACAAGAGGAATTAGACTCAATCCTTCTACACAAACATGTGTTGATTATCAGAGAAGATGTGTACAAAATGGCTTGGCCTAATTTTGCTCATAGCCATGGAAAACTCTCTCAGACTCAGACGTTTTTTCTCAACATCTCTCTCAGAAAATACACGACTTTTCTCTACTCACTCAGATTACAAAATTGAGTTCTCTCTTACATGTTTTTGCATCAAATTAACTTATATACCTATGGTTTACATTCTTCTAGACTTGAACTCGTAAGTTCTGAAGATCAAATGAACAACTAGACTCTAATGTTGCACTAATTTACAATAGTGAAATTGTCCCTTCACTTAGGCTTGATTTTCTGTTGATCTTTTCTTCACTTCTTCTTCCCTCCATCATATGTCTTCATATGTCTTCATGTATTCATGCCTAATTAGTGAGTGAAGCCCCAACAGCTCCCCCTCAATCACTAATTAGCATAATTTGACTTCTTCACATAGTCTTCTTCTCTTTTATTCCTGCCATCTCCTTGAACCTACTTGTCTTCACTCCATCCAAGCTTTTTGTCATAATATCTGCAATCTGATCTTTTGTAGAAGTGTACACCACTTCAATCTCTTTTTCCATTACCTTTTCTTTGAGAAAATGATATTGTATTTCTATGTGCTTTGTTCTTGCATGAAATACAGGATTTGCTGCAAGATATAATGAACTCATGTTATCTCCATGAATGATGGGTATAGCTTGATCAATTCCCAAGCTTTTGAATAATGTCTGCATCCATATGACTTCCTTTGCTGCTTCCACAAGTGTAGCTCAATGATGAGTAGCACCTTCTTTAATGTCAATCCGGGAAGACGTGAGGATGGTATGAAGACCTCGAGCAAGTGGCGGCTCAAGTGCTTGAGTGAGAAGCACACTAGCATGCACACACATACACACACACGCGCACACACGGCAAGACAAAGAGGGAGAATCAATGGAGTTCTTAGATTACTTTCAAAATGCTCTTACAAGTTCGTTTCAATTACAATCTAGCCCCAAAAATGAGCTCTCTAGCTCTTTTTATAGTTTTTGGCTAAGTTTTGACCCTGTCCAGACCTAGTGTCCGGCCTAGTTAAAAATTAGGTTCCAGGGCTTATTTGAGGGCTCAAACGATATCTAAAAAATACGAAAATTGGCAGGTAGATACTTCTAAAGCTCCTCAAGCTCAAGGACTCCTTGGCTTGCACAAAATGGAGCTACAAAAAGATGAATTGGTATTTACAATGGTGTTTAGTGATGAAAATCACTTTGAATGGGTGTAAAGGATTTGAAAATTTAAAGGTTGCCTTAGTGCTAGATCTGCGTGAGTGCTCGTACTTGCTTCTTCATGAGGAAAATTACTGGCCTATTTGCCAGATCTTCGTTGACTCCCTTGTCTGCTGCTAACACCCCCCCCTCTCTCGCGTCTGTCGTCCCTGACAGACCCTTGTTGTGTGGGTTTCTGAATGTAGTACTCGACGACATCCTGCGCTAAGTGGTGTTCGGCGATTCTCAATCCTTTGGGCAGATCTGTGAGTAGAGCATCCCACTCTACCGGCCCGGGAACCTCTGGATGTGGTATACGTAGCTTTTCGGAATGTAGAGCTTGTTCCACTGCAAACAACTGCAAGAGATGGGATGGTCTGGGAATGAATATCTCGGAGTGATATTCCCAGAATCCCGTGACAAACATCTCTTCAAACGTTTGTTTGAAGCAGGCCGGTAGATATTTGATGCGAGCGTGCCATGCATACACAACATTAATCGATGGGGTTGTGCTCATGTCGTATACAAGTTCCTGGTTACCTTCATTAAATCCTAGTGCTGAGAGATGCGGTTCCTTGACATTTTTGAAGGTCCTGAAGGTGACCAGCATAAGTTCGAAAATCTTCAGGCACATCTGAGTCATGACATCAGGTACATTCTTGAAACGGACCCCCCAATGTCGAATCGTCAAAATCATATATCCAATAGTAGGTGGACCCTTAGGGGGTGCGAAGTATACATAATTGAGCCACTTCTCACATCCTTTAATTGTTAGCACTGTTTGTGTGTACTCCGGCCATGATCTCCTTCGAAATACAGGGCAATAACATGGGTTATATTTGATGTACAATGGCATGTTGTTCCATGTTCTTACCATTTCCGGGTATGTTTCCAGCAGCCGAATTCTCCACGTGGGTTGGCGAATATGTCCCTGCTTGGCGCTTTCGGGGATGTCGTCAGGTGCAAATTGTGTGGTAGAGGTTGGTTCCCTTGTGGTGTGGTGCTTGATCTCCGCATTATAATCTGCCATTAGCACGCACAAAGGAACATACAGGTCATCCGATGGGCCGATCCACCTATGGTGTGAGAGATTCTTAAAATAATCGGATTTTATTACAACCTCCCCCAATTTTGACATCAATGCGATTTGGACTGCCACCCTGTCATCATGTGTCGTGGCTACTTTCTCTAACTTTTGCATCCATTCAAGTGCCTCAATTTCAATTGTGTCCATGCCCTGTTCTGTGCGCTTACCTCCGGGTGTTGGCATCGGGACATAGGGATCCTCGAATGTTTCTTCCACTTCAATTGGCACAAGATCGTCAGGCTCGGGCTCTACCAGAGGGGAGGGCTGACGCTCGTATTGCATGACCTTGCTGCGTAATTCCTCGAGTTCTGCCCGGAGTTTAGTGACCTCTTCAGCTGTATCTTCTGCGGTTGCGCTCTGGCTGGGTTCTGTCTGTCGGGTGGCCAACTGTCTTCGTAACTCATCTCTCTCTTTTTCTAAAGCGGCATGGGCCTCCATTAGATCTGCATGAGTTTCTAACACCACCTTCATATTCTTAGAGGGAATGGCCTTGAATCGCTCTGGGTCAATTTCCTGTGGGGAACCCTCCATGGCCGCCTCCAGGTTTTCTTCGTTCTGTTTCTGTAATCTTTTATTCTCCTCTAGCGCTGTAGACATATGCTTGCGTAGGAGGCCCAAGTTCCGTCGAAGCTTCAGGTTTTCCGTGATCTGAGAATGTAGCAGCTCGTCCATGTGTCGTCGTTCTTCATCATCTACTTGGGGTGGGTTGGCTTCTAATTGTGCGTATTGCTCCTGTAATGTCACGTGCTGCTGTTGTAGTAGCTGCTTCTGCTCTTTAAGATCCTTACATCGTGCTTGGAGATCTTCGTGGCTTCGGAAGAGCCTTGTATGTTGGTTGTCAAGGTGTTGGTAGTGTTGCTGAAGTTGGGACATGCATTGATACATATTATTACATACATTATTAAAAGGAATGGTGGGAGAAATGGTGTTGAATGCAGCGGGGAAGGGAAAGGGAAAGGGAATTGTGGATGCAGTACTGGAGAAGGGTGAGGGGGGAGGTGGGGGAATGGGAGATTGTGGGTAAATGTGGGGTGGGAGAGGTGCAGATGTGGGTGATACCTCCATGGATTCAAAAGTGGAGGCAGTGATGGGAGTGACGGTGAACATGGGGATTGTGGTGGCGGTGATAGTTGTGAACGTGTATGGAGGTGTGTGTAATTGTGAACTCCCAGGAAGTGTGATGGAAGTAGTGGGGTTTACCGTGGCTGTGGTTAGACTTATGTGTTCAGTGGAAATAGAGTATGTGGGTTGACTGATGGTTTGTGCGTCGGTGTGTGTAGTGGGTTCGGAGGTGGTGACAGTAGAGGTTACCGTGGTAGAGGAAGGTGAATGGGGTGGATGTGGGGGAGAAGGTGGCAAGGGAGGTGATGGAGGTGCACTCGATGTGTGGGCTTCCTCGGTGTCGTGAACAGTGTGTGCTGTGCCAGTGGTTGTGGGGGTGCCTTGTGGTCCTGAACCTAATACATTCATTGGTTTTCCTGTTCGTGGGGGGCGTCTTCCATATCTTTTCTCTGTCCTTCGTGATTGCGCTAGTGCAGTGTGCACCGTTCCAGGTACTCCCAAAGCATCTGATATCATTTCCAGGGTGGCACGGTATTGCTCGTCCACGCCTTCCTCCTCCAGAATCTGGTTCATGAGGGCTTTACCTGCAGCTAATGATAGCCTGTGTTGCTCTTGGACTCGGTTCATCGTATCGTAGAGCTTCTTTAATGCGTTAGTATAGGCGGGGGCACCTTCCAGTACTTGTAGGGCTTCTTGATCATACTCTTGTTCTTCTGCTTCTGATTGTCCACCCTGTGCCTCCTCATGAGCTTCTTCTTCATCGTCCACATTGACTACGTCTGGTTGACTGGGCTGGGCTTGGTCAGGGGCAGTTTGCTGTCCACCGGCTTGCTCTTCTTCAACTTCCGCTTCTTCGTCCGTTAGATCCTCCAGAGTGAATCCATGCGGGAATTCCAGATCAGTCGGTACTGGTGGAAACACAAGATTAGGGCCATCTGTGCTGTGCCTGGGTAACCTGAGAGTAAATGGTTGCACTCGTCGGGGAAGTCTTGGGGTTGTCTCAAGCGTCAGGGTTGCACCGCGAGCTTGTGCACAAGGCATCTGGACGGCGCCTCTCATCTTCTTTGAGGGAGGCCCTACAGCTGACAATCTGCATTGAAATTCCTGTGCTCTGGACCAGATGAGAGCCCTCTGCACCGGTACATCATATGCGAGACATCTGTATACAATTCTTGTAAGTGCACAGCAACCATACAGCATAGATTTTTGCTTCTTATACCATCTCTGATGAGCCATATGAATCTGGTCGATAATCCAGTGGGGCATATTGATGGTCAACTCAAAAGCATCCGCCAGGTAGAGGCTAAACCAGATCTTTTTGGGAGGCATGGTGAACCTCTCCTGCACGGGGAAGGCGAAATGTTGCATGACCATGCGTAAGTGGATGGCAATCGTAGGTGTCATCGCAACCATGTCCTTCAACTTCGTCAGATTCCTGTTCTTCATATTGTCTGGAACCATAGTCTCTTTCTCTGTTGGGATGTGCATACCTCTCATGTCGAGTGCTTCTCTCACCAAGTTGATAGTCAAGCGGAAACGCTTCAGCTCGTTGCCCCTTGTGAGTGATGGGAGCACAAAGGAACTGTATCCTTTCTTGTCTTTGCTGGGAGTGAGGGTACTAATTAAGTATGAGCACCTTAGAAAATCCGGCTTTGGTAGTTGGAACTTGAAGTAGTCATAAAGCCCGGCCTTCTTCCATATCGACTTCAGTCCTTCATTATTCTGTAGCTTTTCAAACTCCCTGGTAAAGAAATGGTATCTGCCCCAACGTCCATTGAACTCTACCTCGGACTCCCACATGTATGTGCCTTCACCCAGGGGTCCAGCAACGTCACTGAACCAGTGTGAGGTTTTGCCCACCGGCATGGTGTGACCCTGTGGGGGATTCTGGATTGGTATGGCATGCAATGCTCGTAATGCCACTGGTCTTTCCGTTAATTCCTCCTCGACTGGAAGGCTTTCGATGTCCCCCACTTGGGGGCTGGTGCCGGCCAGGGAGCTAGTTCCTACTGTATCTGCCATTTTACTTCTTGCTGTCTGTCTCTGTGAGAATATACAAACATGTGTTAATATTGTACAGGACAAGGGAGGACCGTTGTTGTTCCCATCACAATATTAACATGAGGGTCGGGAGCGAATAATGAGTTAGTAAGTGTTCGGTGCACGTGTGTGTAGTTAATGCTTGGGTAGTCCTAGGAGACTAATGAAGTTAGTAAGTGGGGGTGAATTTACAAATTGGGGTCGGGGGGTTTATTACAGATCTTAAGCTGCCAAATGCAATGGATGGGCTTCGTTTTTGGTTTCGTAGAGACTCTAGAGAGCTTTATCGGCATCTGGGTTTGAAAATGAGGCCTTTTAAGGACCCATTTACAATTGATTATATGCATGCTCATGGGCCTTGGTGTGTTCCTGAGTGTTGAGAACGAGTGAATACTGGCTGTACGAGTAGATGGGTTATGCTGTATAGGTCGTGGCCTCGGCGTAGCTACTTGCGCTCGCAAGCAAGCCTTAGGCACCCAAATTTTTCTTGATTGTGGGCTAGCCTTCATCGACTTCTTGGGCACCCAAATAGATTTCACGTTAGCAGGAGAATTACTGCAAGACTTCTTATTAATGTCGTGTTGTTGGTTATTAATAAGAGACTTAGCCCGTGTAGTTGGCGGTGGTGCAACCGGTTGTTCGCCTTTCCGCACCCACACATGGTTTACTTTCTGGGACATTCTACTGCGCAGGTACTTTTGATCTCGGACATAGGTAGTACTCTGCTTCTTCTGCCTTTGATCCACCTTGGGTTGCTGCCTCCTTCTGGCCTTTGGAAAAGAAGGGAGTTCCGTTGCATCCCTGACTCCTTTTTTGCGAATATCATCCCTCTGCAACACATGGTTTTGGACAAGAACAACATGGTCATCTTCATGTGTACCCCTGGAAGGACCAGGAGTCTGTGCCTTTCCTAGTTCCTTGAGTGCTCCATTGTCTAATTCTACTGTAACTCGACTATGATTGACCCAAACCTGGAGAAGTCCGCTTCTTAGGTTTAAATTGACTGCTTGGTCATAGATCCAATCTTGACCCAAGACAAGAGGTTCAGTGAGATCCTCATCTTGACACACCAGTACTTTAACAGTCATTTCCTCATCATGAATGTAGAGGGGAAGTTCCACCTCGCCCATGCAAGGGGTTTCCACGCCTCCCAACCCTATGAGATATGCTTCCACAGGATTGACAGTTAACTGTAACTCTTGACAGTAAGACACTCTAACAGCACTAGTGGCTGCGCCTGAGTCAATCAAGGCTCTTACGTTCCTTGCACTCTTTCCTTGTCCTATATCTAGGGTTATGAAAGGACGTCTATCAATTATCCTATGCGAGCTTGTTCCTGCAACTTCACACATGGCCATAGGATATCCTTGATCTGCATAGTCATTCGCTCTAGGCTGATCTCTACCTTGCCTTCGTAACTTCATCCTTCTGATGCGTTCTAAAGCTTCTGCTTGAGCCTCTTCTCGAACTCGCTTTTCTTCCTCTTTGCGTTTCTTAGCAGTGTTGAGTCGGCTGAGCATTTCCTCCGTGAGGGGTTCCTGATACAACTTGACTCTGCAACCGCTAATATAGTTTGGGAGAACATCACCCTCTAATGTGGCCAATTGTACTGCTCCACTCGTGGAGATCCTATTGATGATCATAGGTCCGTAGCCTCTCTTTTCTAGCTTCCTTGCGTGTTGTTTCAGTGTATAGACTAAAACTAGATCTCCTGCTTTCAAACCTTTGTCCTTCACATGGGCATCGAAGTATGCTTTCTGTCTCTTCTTGGCTGCATATATTCCTGCAGCGGCTCTCAGTCTTGTTTCTCCTAATCGTTCAAGGTCAAAGATCCTAGAGGAGAGCTCATGACCTGTCCATTCGTGCTCTTGTGCTACTTTCAACGTAGGTATTAAGAAGTCCAAAGGTAGCACAGCGTTTTGGCCAAATACCATCTGAAAGGGGGTGGCTTGGAGTACCGTTTTGTAGGCAACTCGATATGCCCAAACAGCATGGTGTAGCTGTTTGTCCCAATCAGAGCGTTTAGTGCTCACTAATTTCGTCAGTACATTGCATAAGATCTTATTAGTGCTCTCAGCTTGTCCATTAGCTTGAGGGTGATAGGGGGCAGACTTCTTGTGTATTACCAAGAATTCTTGGAGTAGATTTTCAATCACTTCGTTCAAGAAATGAGTGCCTCTGTCACTCACAAGCTCTATAGGTAGCCCATATCTCGTGAATACATTCTCAAACAAGAATTTAGCAGTTGTTTGAGCATCGTTCTTTGTCATAGCCTTTACCTCCACCCACTTGGTGAGATAATCTATTGCAACAATGATGTATTCCGCATGAGAACCCTTAGCTGGGGGATTAATAGGACCTACGAAGTCTATTCCCCACTTAGAGAACGCACGTCCACCCATCATAGGTTTCAGTGGCATCTCATCTTTGCGTATAGGATACTGAGTTCTCTGACAGACATCACATCGTTTCACATAGGTATGTGCATCCATGTGAAGGGTAGGCCACCAGAAGCCCGCAAATAGTATTGCCTTGATCACCCGATCCGGTGTAAAGTGTCCTCCTGCTACACCTTGGTGAGCAGTTTCCAAGATCTTGAGATATTCACTTTCATGGACACATAGCCTCAGGTAACCATCTTTACCACGCTTATATAGATTATCACCAATGAGTGAGTAATCCAGGGCTTCTTGTTCTAAACTCCTTTTCCTAGCCAGAGTCATATCTGGAGGGAATGTGTTTGTCCTCAGGAAGGATACTAGAGGTTCGCTCCAATCTGGCACAATGGATACTTGATAAAAGAGTGGCGTGTTCCACTGGTGGTTTAGTGCAACAGATTGAGCATTCCTTGCACAACTTTTGGACGTCAGCTTCCATAGTTGGCCAATGTACTCCGAGTCTCTTTAGGGTCTGTAAAGTTCGTTGCTTTGAATGGTGTTGCTCTAGTGCACCTACATGTGCTAATTGCAACCATTTAGCGTACTCGTCCTCTTCTACGCAACAAGCCAAGATCCCTTGATCTGTATGCTTGTACATACTTCCTGCCATGATGTGGTACTTTTGGGCTTTTACAACTTCTCTATTTCGTGTGTTTACCACTGGATGGTTAGGCCCGTATGTCAATACTGGTACCAATGGCTTAGCCCACTGTGGCACCACTTCCAAATTAAACAAGTAAGCGTCAGGAAGGTCATCTGATACTCCTTGTGGGGCTTCTCCCGATGTGAGCCTAGAGAGGTGATCAGCTCTCAAATGAGTCCTACCTTTTCTTACCACTACCTCAAAGTCATATTCCATTAGCAAGAGAAACCATCTCACTAATCTTCCTGTATTGCATGGCTTGTTTACGAGATATAACAATGCCTGATGATCAGTAAAGAATTTAAACTTATTTGCAAGCAAATAGTGTCTAAATTTCTTAACTGCATATACCATGCCTAAGCCTTCCCTCTCTGTAGTGGTGTAATTTCGTTCAGCTGCATTCAACTGTCTACTGGCATAGGCGATTGGAAGATCCATATTACCTTCACCAGTAGGTTGTGCAAGCACACATCCAATAGCATAATTGGATGCATCTACATGAACATGGAATGGCTTATTCCAATCTGGTGTGGTCAAAATTGGTGCTGAACACAATCTTCGTTTAAGCTCCTGGAAGGAATTCTCACATTCATCCGTCCACTCAAAGTTTGTCAGAAGTCCGTACATGGGCTTTGCAATGACAGCATACATGTGTATAAATCGTCGGTAATAACCACAGTGCCCCATGAAATCTTGTACTTCCTTGACATTCTTTGGCCTAGGTAGCTCTGCTATGGCTCTCACTTTTTCTTCGTCGGTAGATATGCCATTCTTTGACACTATGTGTCCTAGAATCTTGCCTTGCCTGACCATGAAAACACATTTTTTGGGGTTTAGGCAGACTTGATATTCTCTACATTTGTCAAAGATTTGTCTGAGTTCAGGAATATGGGTTTGTCTAATATTGGAATGAGCACAAAGATCATCAACATAGACTTCTAAACTCTTCCTCAGGAACTCCTTAAACACATGGCACATCAGCCTCTGGAAGGTAGCTGGTGCATTGGTAAGCCCAAATGGCATTACTCTAAAAGCAAAAATGCCCCATTCTGTGGCAAAGGCTGTCTTATGCTGATCCTCTGGAGCTATGGCTACTTGATTGTAGCCCGAAAATCCATCAAGGAAGCTGTACACTTCCTTGCCTGCCACTCTTTCTAAGAGATGTTCTGTGATGGGAAGCGGATAGTTATCTCGAATTGTGGCTGCATTGACCTTCTTCAAGTTAATGCATACGCGCAGCTTTCCATTTTTCTTGGGCACCACAACGATGGGGGATACCCATTCAGTGTGCTCAATTTCATAGATAAATCCAGCTTCAACCAGTCTATCTATCTCTTCTTTGATCTTAGCAGCGTAATTATCGTTATATGTATAAGGCTTTTGCTTAGAGGGTTTAGCGTCTGAAGTCATGGGGATAGTGTGTGAGCATATGTCATGGTCAACACCTTTCAAGTCCTTGTAACTCCAAGCGAATACATCTCTGTATTCTCTTAGCAAGGCAATTAACGCATGCTCTTCTTCCTCCGTTAGGTCATGGCCTATGTACGTGCATCTCTCCTCTCCTTCTTCTAGGGCCACTACTATTTTCTTGGTGGTTTCTTTGTTATCATAGGCCTCTCCTACTTGTGCCTCTCGTTTAGGCATTCTTATCATGACTCTCCTGTCGTCTATCTCATATTTCTTAAAATTTTTTGGGACCTCAAACAAAGATTCTTCCTCTTCTGGTGAGACTTCTCTCTTCTTTCGTTTCTTCCCTTCTTCCTTTGGGGTTACATGCGTCGCTAATCTTACATCGTTTGTAAGCTCTCCATGCCTCTGGGGTTGAAATTCTACTTCATGAAAGTATTCTTCATCTGATGCAAATGGTGGGTCCATAATGATTGACTCGAGATCGGAGTCACTTGCATCCTCAAATGCATCAGGGCTAGGTTCGCATTCTTCTAGAACTGCCTCTCCCATGATTGGCTCTATCGAGAAGACTGAAATATCGTAGCCATCCTCATCACAGTGAGGAGTCCATTGTTCTTCATTGATGGCTACGTCCATGGTTGCCAAAATTTCTGCCCAGCCATGGGGTTCAAATTCCTCGTCAGGGAAGACTACAGGTGCATAGGCTGGGTCTTGAATGGGTCTATGAGTTTCGTTTGCACCTGTTTCTCTGGCCTTTTCTCTCTTCTCTTCCTCCACTACTACTTTGCACATCCATAAGTGAGTGTCTTCATGCATCCATGAGGATCCTGACCCTATGGAATGCACAGATTCCGTATCGTCTTTGGCTCTATGGATGGGATTCCACTGGATAGGAGGTACATCTCTATGAGAGTAATCTTTGAGATTTACTTTGGTCGTAACACCTAAGTGTTGCAGGTACAAGGAATTAGTTCCCCAATCCTGTACCACTTGCAACTGTCGCATGAAGGGTCTTCCCAAAATCATCTCATAGGCATGATTTTTGCTGAAGTCACATATAGCAAAGATATGCTCAAACTCAACACCACAAGTGGTGAGAGTTATGCCTTCTAGCAATCCTAGGGGCCTCTCTATGTGACCATCGGCCATCTGCAATTTCATTCTCGTTGGTCTGAGTGCTGGCTTGCCCCAACACTTCCATAGGGAGGTGGTAGCGATAGCAACTCCTGCACCTGAGTCCAAAATTGCCTTGGTGGTGTACTCCTGGTAGGTGATGGGAAGATAGGTGTTCCCTTCTTCACCTTCGCACATATCTCCTATCTTGTCCAAGGGAATTTCTGGCATTGTCCTATGGGATCCTACTCGGGAACGTGGTTCTGCAACTTCAGTCACTTGACTGGCTACACATTTCCGCGCTTTTGGTCTATTCTTAGGCAGTTCTTCCAAAGTGAGATCGCACTGCGCCTTGGTGTTCTTTACTACCTCCGTGTTCCTTGATATGACTGAGTCGTCGTTCCTTACCATGACTGTGGGTGCTCTCATACACGTGGACTTTGCTTCCCATGGGCCTGTGAAGTGGGATAGCTCTTGTATGGAATTAGACTCAAAGTCCAATCTCTCGTGAGACTGAGTACTCTCATGTTCCCCGTAAATAGATGGGATGTCTTGTGGGAATTGGTCGTGTGTATCATCCACAAGTTCAAAGGGAGGGGCGACTTCACTTTCATTATCCCATTTGTCTTCTTGAATCTCTCGTAGGAAGTCTGGTGCAAACCGATTCATAGAAGAAGAAGTGTCTGTCTCTGTAGAATTAGGCACATAAGCAACCTGAGAAGGAGGTCTTATCCTATCGTTGGCTCTCTCCTCGTCCTCATAGATGGCTGGAGCACAAGCTTCCTGGGGAGGATTACTTATTCTATTACTTTTCCGAACAGGCTCATACGCTCCCTGAGAAGGAATAAAGGCAACCTGTGGAGGTACGTAAGCTTTCGAGGGGGGCTCATCTGCCTTTTGGGGGGGAAGATAAGCTTCTTGAGGAGGCACCTGGGCTTCCTGAAGAGGCTGGCTTATCCATTCTCTTTCCCTTTCCTTTCTTTGAGGGGCAGGTTCCTTTTCTGATTGTGCAATTAGCCTCTCTATTCTTTCCAGCAGTCCATCAAAATGTAACTGCGTCTTAGCTGAGCTAGAGATGTTAAAGAGGCGGCTAGCTTCGAACATGGCTTGAGCCAATTCCACCATCTTAGCACAAATTTTAGTTCGTTCAAGCTCTAGCTCAGCTCTAGGGTAGCATTTTTCATGATCGGTTATGGTTGGCCCTTCTTGGATTCTGGCCTGATATGCTTTAAGCATCATGTTTAGGTCCTCGGGAGTGGGATCAGCTAATACTGATCCTGCTTGGGGTGGCGGGTGGGTGACGTGGGGTGTATTAGAGGGTGGAGGGATGGAGGGTGGAGATGGGAATTGTGGTGGTGGGGTAGTGTGAGAGGGAGTTTGAGATGTGAGTTCAGTTATCCTGGCTTTGGTCTCTCTTATGCTTTCCTCAAGTTCGCTCATCTTTTTAGCCCATTGTCTTTTCATTCTTTCCCGACTATCTTTCCAGGCTCTAGTCCTTTTCTTGGTTATGCTCTCAGTTTCACTAGCCTCTGGGCCCTTTTCCTGGCTTGCCCCTTGGTTTTGCTGCAATGCCTGAGCTCTAGTGACTACCTACACTGGTGCAGTGGAAGTGACACTTCCTGTGGAATCTACCACTAACCCAATAACGTTGATAGGCGTGATTTTTGGCATATTATTAGGATTCTTAGGGCAATCTCGTAAGAGATGCTCTTTTCCACAGTCTTGGCAAAAGCCTTGGATCGTCACGGACTGAGTTTGTGTAGGTGGAGGTAAGGGACAATCACGAATGAAGTGATCTCCCTGACATCGGTAGCATGGTCCTCTAGGAAATGGTGGTCGTACCTGCCTAGGTTGGGGTCTAGGGCTGGGGTTTGTATACATGACGTTTGTATAATCTGACTCCCAACTAGGTTCATTTGGCTCTTCGCTGTAATAGGACTCACCATGTTCTGGAGACTGCATGTAGTAAGCCTGGGGACTATCGACATGTGTAGAATCAAAGCTATGGTCACTGGGATCACTTTCAGAAAGCAGTGGTGTTACAGGGACTATAGCTCTATTCAGGTTTTCTTCTGCAACAACATACTTTACCGGAATCACATTGGCTGGAGCTGGGGGTTGTTGTGCTAACACAGGCTGAGGTCTTTGTTGGTTTTGGTATGGTTGCTGATAGGGTTGCTGTGGCCTGCCATATGGCTGTGGAGGGTACTGGTTCTGGTATCTTCCCTGCGGTGGATAGGGTTGAGGGTAAGTTTGCCTAACTGTTTGCTTATTGTAGGGGCAATCTTGTGCGGTGTGATTGGTGTACCTCCGTTCTATGGTGCAATACTGGCTACTAGGATTTACTTGGGGCTGAGCCATAATAGGGCAGACATTCGCCATATGGTCACCACCGCATGTATAGCACCTTTTCACAGGAGCAAACCGTGGGATTTGTTTGCTAGTTACACCTAATTTCTGAGCTACTTTCTCTGCAAGTTCCTCGATTGATGTGGATTGCGTGGTAGAGTGACTAGATGCGCTGTCTGAATCTTTGTAGATTTTGGAAAGCTCTAGCTCCTCCCCTAGGTTATCTTCAATGTCAATGCACATGCGTACACATTCTTCTATAGTCCTAGGGTCCTTCAGATACACATAGGATCTCAATTTTGTACTCAGCAATCCATCAAGGAATAAGGCTACCTGTTTTGCAGGTGTGGGCAGCTCCGAAGCAGGGCACCTTTCAAGGTATTGTCTAAATCTTCTTCCTGCCAATCTGACAGTCTCTTGGGGAGTCTGTTTGAAGCTGTGAATCAATGATGAGGTATTGTGTCTTATGCCACTCTTAGAGAACTCTACAATGAAAGCTTCTAGGAGTTGGTCTATACACCTGAATTGTCGCTCATCCAATGGCTGAAACCATGTAAGTGCTGTGTTCCTAAGGGTTAGACCGAAGGCATTGTACTGTGTGAATAGATCCTCCACTTGCTCAGCTCTCAAGACTTGCTTGAATTCCGCCACATGATCATAGGGATCTCCTGTGCCATCAAAGTAATTCTTCATGGACTTAACTAGCTGGGTTGGTCTCAAAGTTCTTGTGTGCTCTCTAGGTCTCGGCAGAGGAAATCCATCCACATTTCTTTGGTTCCTGTGAGCTCTAAGTATCTCAGGTTCTACTCGATTCGTCTCCGTCCTCGTTCTTTCTCTGCCCACTGGGTTGGCAAAGCTTACTTCTGGTCTATCTCTACTTCTGTCTCTTTGAGTTCCATGAGCTTGGGATGTTCCAGCTCCAGGGTGACCATAGGATACATTCAATCTTGGTTGGGGGAAAATGAATTCACCCTTCCAAGTGTAAGCATGCCTATCATTTTCTGTCACCACAAAGATCCTTTCCGAAGTGTGATCTAAGTAGGTCACTCTACCTGGGCTATCCGGATCCTTAAACTCATAGATCATGATAGTTCCTATATCAGTTGGCTGATTAGATTTATACCTCCAAAAGGCTTCGTCAGTTTCTCGATTGAGGAGCAACTCTATGCTCTTGTTGTCTTGGGGAACCCACTCAGGCGTGATAATCCTAGTGAGAACAGATTTGCCTCGGGGGGTTCTAGGTTCCGCACCCATGTTTCCTTGTTCCAAGTCACCTAAGTCCGCCTCTGAGATTACATTCCCAAATTCATCTGTCCTGTCTGGGTGACTGGTGACTACGTATATGGTTCCTTCTTTGTCCAGGTATGCACCGTTTTCAAACTTGACTGCTGGGTGCTCTAGTCCAATGGATTGATCAGGATTCTTAATCTGTATCACAGATCTTCCTAAGCCGTCCTCATAGATGCTGGCACCTAATCGGTTGGTCCTAAGGTACTCCAGCTGTGTTTTGTAAGGGCCTTCTACCCTGTACAAGTAAGGCACTCCTGAACTTCCCGTAGGTCTGTCCATGCCTTGAGACATCTCTGACTCACTGGTCTCAGAGCTAGGGTAGTACGAGTGGTGGCTCAACTGCTGGGCCCAAGACCTAGCAGTGTGGTTAACACTAGCCTCTGAAGACCTAAGGCTTTGTCTCTCCCTTGCTAGATGTCGTCCTGATCTAAGGTTCATATGCCTATCTAAGTAGTCCAATTCTTTGCCCAGAGTACAACCTCGTTGCTGGTTACTTTATATTAGTCACTTGATTCTTTTTAGTTATTTCTCGTGTTTAAGGTCTTGTCTGATATTACGTCGTCAGGAATACTTGAATGTTCTTCGTGCTTTCAGGTTGATCGTTCCACGTTAGGTTCTTTTCCTTTATGTTATCGACAGTACAGAGGTTAGATTTTTAGCTTGAACTTGAGTTTTTAGGTAGTCTTCAACTTGATAACTGCCTATCGTCGCCCTGACTTACTCCTACCTCTCGTCGTTCTTAGCCTAAACTATGAATTGATAGAGGGGTTAAAGGTTTCCAACCTTTTGTTTCCTGCTTGGTTGCCCTTGAGTGCCCAGGAAGTATGTTCCCAAGCTTGCACTTACACTTGCTTCGAACGCCTTTTGATGCTCTCAATAGATCTGTAAGAGTTCCACAGTTAGCTTTAAGATTTAAATTCCAATGACAGAACCAATGATTTTCATTCATGTAGCACACACACAATCTTGCATAGTGATTTTCAAGAAAACAATCCTAAGGACCCCTGACTTGATCCCCCTGGGTATGGTCACCTTCAAAATACCCTATCTGAAAATCAATGCATTATCTTTATAAAAAACAGTTGAGGGCGTGTAGTATATGCCACGAGCTTTCCAACAAGCCCTAGAGCTCAAAAAATTGATTTCGTATGAAAAAGCTATGACTGTTCAAGGTTTAGGGGGTTAAAACAAGATTCAATCTGGCCGACAGATCCTAGGATTTTCTCCAAATCACAAGTGTAGGAACCTCCCAAAATGCTAATAGATTGACTATTTTGCCCCAAAATTATCCCAACTTTTGAACAAAATCAAACCCTAATTTTTGGCCGAAAAGCCTGTCAATCGCGATCGACAGGTCTGTCAATCGCGATTGACAGAGGTGTCCGTCGGGGCTGTCAGTCGCGATCGACAGTGTCAATCGCGATCGACAGAGTCGATCGTGGCTGTCAATCGCGATCGACAGTATCAATCGTGATCGACACGTTTTCCGGTTTTTTCGCCGAAATTTCAGTCAATCGGGGGCCTATCAGTCGCGATGGACACGTGGCTACGCGTAAAAGTCAATCAGTCGTGGAATTTTAGTCGATCGCGATCGACGGTGTCAATCGCGATTGACAGAGGTGTCGGTCGTGGCTGTCGATCGCGATCGACGGTATCAATCGCGATTGACAGGGTCCTACGTGGCAGTCAGTCGATCGTGGAGGTCTGTCGATCGCGATTGACAGAGTTTGTCGGTCGCGATTGACAGGGTCTGTCGGTCGCGATTGACAGAGGCTGTCAGTCGCGATTGACAGAAAACCTCAGAATTTTTCTATTGTTTTTAGTGTTTTAGGATGTGCTCCTTGTGCTTGTTCTAGTGGTGCACTCAATTTTGTGAAAAGCCAAAAATTTCTATCAGTCGCGATCGATAGAAGCCTGCGACCGCGAGACAGTTTCGATGATTTTTGTACCTGCGCAGGAAGCTGGGGGTAATGATTCGGCAAGAACCTGCAATGAAACTCAAGAAACATGCAAAATCCGCACACACAATATCGCTCTCTCGCTCTCTCTCACACGTGAAATGAGGGAAATGAGGTGGGGAAGGTGATATGATCAAAAAACAGAAATTTTCGCGATGATGGAGATGGAGGTGGGAGATGGTGATGATGATGATGGAAATGAAGATGGAGAAGAAAGTAAAAGAAAATCGATGAGAGTGAAGAAAATACCTACAACTCCAACGCGTCAACTCTACGTCTTACCATCACAAGCTCGTCCTCAAAGCTCGATCCCCGGCAACGGCGCCAAAATTTGGTGTAGCTCAATGATGAGTAGCACCTCCTTTAATGTCAATCCGGGAAGACGTGAGGATGGTATGAAGACCTCGAGCAAGTGGCGGCTCAAGTGC
This sequence comes from Ceratopteris richardii, assembly GCA_020310875.1. Taxonomy (NCBI): domain Eukaryota; kingdom Viridiplantae; phylum Streptophyta; class Polypodiopsida; order Polypodiales; family Pteridaceae; genus Ceratopteris; species Ceratopteris richardii. Next base: position 75,235,532 of record CM035424.1, on the reverse strand, counting down.
GTGAGTGAGAAGCACACTAGCATGCACACACATACACACACACGCGCACACACGGCAAGACAAAGAGGGAGAATCAATGGAGTTCTTAGATTACTTTCAAAATGCTCTTACAAGTTCGTTTCAATTACAATCTAGCCCCAAAAATGAGCTCTCTAGCTCTTTTTATAGTTTTTGGCTAAGTTTTGACCCTGTCCAGACCTAGTGTCCGGCCTAGTTAAAAATTAGGTTCCAGGGCTTATTTGAGGGCTCAAACGATATCTAAAAAATACGAAAATTGGCAGGTAGATACTTCTAAAGCTCCTCAAGCTCAAGGACTTCTTGGCTTGCACAAAATGGAGCTACAAAAAGATGAATTGGTATTTACAATGGTGTTTAGTGATGAAAATCACTTTGAATGGGTGTAAAGGATTTGAAAATTTAAAGGTTGCCTTAGTGCTAGATCTGCGTGAGTGCTCGTACTTGCTTCTTCATGAGGAAAATTACTGGCCTATTTGCCAGATCTTCGTTGACTCCCTTGTCTGCTGCTAACAACAAGTCCTTTGTATTCAGCTTCTGTAGATGATAAGGCCACTGTGTGTTATTTCTTTGAACACCAACTCACAAGCTTATCTCCAATGTATATCATATAGCCATGTGTAGACCTTCTGTCATCTTGACTTCCTGCCCAATCTGAATCACTATAGGCTCTCAACCTTATATCTGATGTAAAAGGATAGTACAATCCTTCTTTCAAAGTCCCTTTGATATATCTAAGGACTCTTTGACCTGCAATCCAATGTGGATCCTTTGGACAATGCATGAATTGAGAAAGAACACCAACTGCATAACTAAGATCAAGCCTTGTTAGTGTAGCATAAATTAAACTTCCCACTAAAGATTGATACTTCATCATGTCTTTGAATTCTGCACCATCATATCTACTGAGTTTATGATTGACTTCTAGTGGTGTTGATGCCTCTCTGCAATTCTCCATGTTAAACTTCTTTAGAAGATTCAAGAGATACCTTTCTTGTGATACATATATACCATGTTTTGCATAAGTGATTTCCATTCCAAGAAAATATGACAATTTTCCTAGATCACTTATCTTGAATTCCTTTTCAAGTAGCTTCTTCACCTCCTTGATTCCTTCATTTGAGGTACCTGTAATTATAATATCATCTACATATATACAAATGTAGATCATACCTTCATCTGTTCTTTTGATAAGTAAACTTGCATCTGCCTTTGAACTTTGATATCCAAGATCATTAAGATACTTTACAAGTCTATAATTCCAAGCTCTTGGAGCTTGCTTCAAACCATAAAGAGCTCTTCTCAACCTGCAAACATAATTTGGAAACTTATGATCTGCAAACTTATGATCTGCAAACCCTTGAGGTTGCTCCATGTAAACCTCATCTGATATATATCCATTCAAAAATGCATTCTTAATGTCCAATTGACTCAATGTCCATCCTTTTGATGCTGCAATGGCAATGATTGTCCTTATGGTTGACATCTTTGCCACAGGACTGAATGTCTCATCATAATCTATGCCAAAAGTTTGAGCATAGCCTTTGACCACCAATCTGGCTTTGTACCTGGCTATAGTTCCATCTGCATGCTTCTTAATCTTGTAAACCCATTTATTTCCAATCACTTTCTTACCATTAGGCTTTGGAACAAGTTCCCAAGTTTTGTTCTCTTCAAGTGCATCAAACTCTTCCTTCATTGCTACTTCCCATTGTCTCTTACTCTTTGCTTCATCATAGCTTTGAGGTTCTTCATCTTCCTTAACCATGTAAGCATAATTTTTCTGAGTCAAGTAAGAAGTATCATAGGAATACCTTGTAGGTTGCTTCCTCATTCTGGTTGACCTTCTTGGTTCACACTCTTCATGTATATCTGAATGTACTTCTTCATCAAATATTGGTCCATCTTCATTCCTTCTATATGATCCAACTCTTGATGTGCTTGCTTGCATATGTTCTTCATCTCCATCTATCTGCATATGTGACTTACCTCTTGCACTCCTTCTTATCTCTTCTTCAAATGTTTCAAGGTCACAATCTTTATCTGCATACCAACTCTTCTGTTCATCAAAGGTCACATCTCTGGAAACAATAAAATGTTTGGTTAAAGGACTCCATAGCCTATAACTCATTTGTTTTTCATCATACCCAATAAACACATATTTTTCTGCCTTTGGTTCAAGCTTATGTCTGAGTTGTGATGGCACATAAGCATAGGCAATTGACCCAAACACTTTACAATGGTCAAGTGTTGGTTTCTTACCCCACCAAGCTTCATAAGGGGTCATACCATTCAAAGCTCCACATGGTAGCCTATTCACAAGGTATGTAGCTGTATTTACAGCCTCAGCCCAAAGATAATTAGGGCAATTCTTTTCCTTTAACATTGCTCTTGCAAATTCAACCAATGTTCTATTTCTCCTTTCTGCCACCCCATTATGTTGAGGTGTATACCTGGAAGTTATCTCTCTCTTGATACCTGCATTCCAAAGATAGTCATTAAACTCTTGGGAGAAGTATTCTCCCCCTCCATCAGACCATAACCTCTTGAGTTTTTGACCTGTAACTCTTTCTGCATAAGCATGAAAATGTTTGAAAGCTCCAAATACTTCTGATCTTTCTTTTAGAACATAAAGGGTTATCCACCTTGTGGCATCATCAATAAACAAAACATAATACCTAGATCCATTTATTGAACCTTCTTTTGTTGGTCCCCATACATCTGTATGTATGAGTTCAAGTAAACCATCATGCTTGAAACCTTTCTTCTGAAATGGTTGTCTATGAGCTTTTCCCATCTGACAAGCTTCACACTTGTATATCATATGTTGATTCTTCACATTTGGTAGCCCCATTACAGATTGGTTCTCCACCATAGTTTTGATTCCTCTTTCATTGAAATGTCCCAATCTCTTATGCCAAAGATCTAACTCTGTAATTACTTCATCACCATGTGTGATTAGGGCTTGACCAACATTTCCTTGCACTTTGAGAGTAAAAAGTCTACCTTCCTTCTTACCACAAACAATGGGTTTGTATGCATCCTCTGGATCTTCAACAAATACCCCTTCATTTGTAAATCTGACTTGAAAACCTTTCTCCACTATTTGTCCAACACTAATCAGATTCTTTGGTATTGTTGGAACATACAAAACATTTGTTAATAAATCAGCTCCACTCCTGCACTTCACTTTTCCAATTGAATGCACACTATGTTTTGTATTGTCACCTGTTTGTACTGTATGACTTGAATTGCCTTCTTCCAATTCTGACAATAATTCTATATTACCTGACAAATGATTTGAACAACCAGAGTCAATATAAAATACCTTGAGATCCTCCTTCTCTGATGAACTTATTGAATTCATCATCAATGTTGTATGGTTGTCATTCTGTGTATCATTTGCATAATTGTAATATGTGGTGTTGTAAGATTGGTTTTGATTCCAATTTCTTCCACCACCTCTACCAAAACTTCCTCTTGAATTCTGTCTTCCTCTTTGAAATTGATTCTGAAATCTTCCACCTCTTCCTCTGCCATTGTTGTTCTGATTTTGACTTGCTCCTTGTTGATTATGCCAACAATCATATGCTAGATGATTGCTCAATCCACAAATCCAACATGTCTTCTTGTTATTGTTCTGATTACCTCTACCTCTTCCATTTCCTCGACCTTTACCTCTGCCAAAACCTCTTCCTCTTGCATAATTTGCTTGAGTTGTTGAATCTTCTTCATCCTTTGCTTTGCCTTTATCTCCTTTCTTCTTGTTCTTCATGTACATTGCAGAACTTTGACCTTTGTCTCCATCTGACTTCAAATCTTGCTCAAATGTGAGCATCAATCCAAGTAATTGATTTAATTCTGGCACATAATGGTTTAATGAGAGTTCTGTTGAAAGTACAAAGGGCTTCCATCTCTCATCACCTCTTAACCCTGCAAGTAATTGTGCTATCAGCCTATGATCTTCAATATCCTCATCAATGGATCCAAGGCTATCTGCCAAGTCCTTCATCTTAGTGACATAATCACTAATGCTTTGATTTTGCTTTTTCTTGAATGTGGTGAACTCTGACCATAAGCTAGCTTTCCTAGCTTTAGTAGTGTTTTGAAAGTGATCTTCCAAAGCATTCCAAATATCTTCAGCTGTTTCTAACCCTCTGATATGTGGCAACAAATGATCTGTAATAGTGTTATATATATAAGCTCTTGCACTTGCATCTCTCTTTTGCCATAGCTTCAAAGCTTCTAGCTCTTCCTTTCTTGGATGACTCTCATCTTCAAATTTAGGCTTCTCTTCTTCACCTGTCACATATACCATTAGGTCCTTACTCATAAGTAAGGCTTCCATCCTCATTACCCAAGCAGGATAGTTATCTCTGTCCAATTTGTCAATGGACACATGATCTGCCATGGTATCCTTGCTTCTGCTTCAACCTGTAAGTATAAAGTTAAAGAATGATACCTTTTGTAGATCTTTACCCTTGGGAGCAACTTCGAAATAACCTTCTGCTGACTTTTGTTTGTTGAACACCTCAGCTTCCTCCTTCTTTGATAAAGAACTCTTCAAATCTTCTTGTATCTGCACTCCTTTTACTCTCGAGGACCTTATCTACTCTAATACCACTTGTTGGTGTGTGAAACACCACAAGAACCAAACTAATGTGGTATTAGAAGACCTCTATAACCACCATTAGATTAGCAATACTCACAGTGTGAGACTCCATCTCTGAATTTAGTGAAAATCAAAATTTCACTTCACAGAAATCTGCGCCTTTTCTTCAATCCTTCAATCTGACCTGTATTAGCTCAATCTTTGCAAAATCTTTTGATCACTTGCTAAGAGATGTTCTTGCTAATGTTAAGCAACACATAATAACCAAAACTTTCAAGTAATAAGTTCAAAATCTTCTGATTTTGCTCCAACCTTTCCACTATGTCTGAAAACTGAAAATCTACTTCATCGATTTGACATACCTCCACTCTTAAGCTGATTTCTCTGAGTATGCGTCCCGTTTCTTAAAGATCTTTTGACCAAATGTAGTTGAGGATAGTAGCTTTAAAATGAGCTATCACTTACCAAAAACTTTACAGTATGCTTCGAGGTCTGACCTTCAGAAGATCAGTCAAATGTGCGCCAGAAAAGTCGTAACTGTCAACTACCTTACACAGTCATATGAAATGACTTAGAACTCAATGTACAAGAGGAATTAGACTCAATCCTTCTACACAAACATGTGTTGATTATCAGAGAAGATGTGTACAAAATGGCTTGGCCTAATTTTGCTCATAGCCATGGAAAACTCTCTCAGACTCAGAAGTGTTTTCTCAACATCTCTCTCAGAAAATACACGACTTTTCTCTACTCACTCAGATTACAAAATTGAGTTCTCTCTTACATGTTTTTGCATCAAATTAACTTATATACCTATGGTTTACATTCTTCTAGACTTGAACTCGTAAGTTCTGAAGATCAAATGAACAACTAGACTCTAATGTTGCACTAATTTACAATAGTGAAATTGTCCCTTCACTTAGGCTTGATTTTCTGTTGATCTTTTCTTCACTTCTTCTTCCCTCCATCATATGTCTTCATATGTCTTCATGTATTCATGCCTAATTAGTGAGTGAAGCCCCAACAATCTTCATAGCCAGGTGGTTGTGACATGTAGACTTCTTCAGATATCCATCCATTCAAGAATGCATTCTTCACATCCAATTGGTACATGTTCCAATTCTTGGATGTAGCTACACTCACCATAACTCTGATAGTTGGCATCTTGGCCACAGGAGAAAATGTCTCCTCATAATCTATGCCTTGGGTTTGTGCAAAACCCTTGGCTACCAACCTAGCTTTATACCTGTTTATTGTACCATCTGAATTCCTCTTGAGTTTGTAGATCCATCTGGATCCTATCACCTTCATGGAGTCCTTCTTGGGTACCAAGTCCCAAGTATCACTCTCCTTGAGAGCCTCCATTTCTTCATCCATTGCTTCCTTCCATTCTGGTTTAGTAATTGCTTCTTCAAATGTACCTGGTTCTTCATTCAAGAGATCCTTTGCAAGATATACAGAGTGCTTGGTTACAAGTGAAGTATCATACCCATACCTAATAGGTTTTTTCTTTTCTCTCTGAGATCTCCTCATAGCTTGAGTTGAGGATTCTGGATTGTCTTCTAGTTGCTTCATCTTCATCTTTCCTTTGGATTTCCAAGCCTTGAGTTCTTCAATGTTGATGGTGTCTTCATCATCTGAACTTGTGTCTTCTTTCTGAATTGGTTCTTGCCTGATAAGTTTGGGAAAATCTTCTTCCATGTCTTAACGTAGACTAACTTTCCTGCACTCATTCTCATACCATGAATCATTCTCATCAAAGATGACATCTCTGCTTATCTTGAAGCCTTTGTTTGAGGGGTTATAGAACCTGTATCCCTTTTGATTCAAATCATAACCAATGAAGATACACTTTTCAGCTTTAGGGTCTAGCTTTCCCCTTACCTGTGAGGGAATATGCACATATGCAACACAACCAAAGATTTTGCAGTGATCCAGAGATGGTCTCTTACCATGCCAAGCCTCATAGGGTGTCATTCCATCAAGTGTCTTTGATGGCAACCTGTTAATTAAATATGTGGCAGTAGATACACTCTCTGCCCAAAGATAATTTGGTAATTTCTTTTCATTTAGCATAGACCTAGCTGTCTCTACAATGAGTCTATTCCTCCTTTCAACTACCCCATTTTGTTCAGGTGAGTACCTTGTAGTAATCTCCCTCTTGATGCCTCTTTCCTGCAAGAAATCTTCAAATTCATTGGAGAAGTATTCTCCACCACCATCTGACCTTAGCTTCTTCAAATGTCTACCTGTTTGATTTTCAACTAATGCAAGATATTTTTTGAAACAATTAAATACTTCATCTTTATGTTTCATGTAGTATAAGACAGTCCACCTGCTATAGTCATCAATGAAGGACACATAGTACCTTGATCCAGATATGGATGGCTCCTTGCTAGGTCCCCAAACATCTGTATGCACCAATTCCAGATAATCTTCATGCATAAAACCTTTCTTGGTATAGGGCAATCTGTGTGACTTACCAAATTGACAAGCCCCACACTTGTATATCATGTGTTGCTTGGATACATTAGGTACCCCAAGCACACATTGATCCCTACTCATTTGCTTTAAGGTCCTCTCTCCAATGTGACCTAGTCTCTTGTGCCAAATCTCCAATTCTGATAGTGTTTGATCTTTATAGTTGTACAAAGCAATGCTCTTTGTGTCTTCTAGTTCAAAGGTAAACAATCTACCTGATTTTTCTCCCTTGGCTATCCTTTTGAATCCATGTCTTGGATCCTCCACATATGCACCATGTTGAGTAAACCTGACCTGTAGACCTTTTTCCACAATCTGACCTACACTCATCAGATTCTTGGTGATTGTTGGAACATACAACACTCTGCTTAATAGATTCTGATTACCATCACTAGTTTTGACATTGCCTACTTTAACAGCTGAATGCTTAGTGTCATCACCTGTCTGTACTTGATGCTTGCCTTTGGGTTCTTCCAAATCAGAGAGTAAGGCAACATTTCCAGCTACATGGTTAGAGCAACCTGAATCAATATAGAATAAGTGATCATCATTGATACCTGACTTAGATGTCATGTTCATGATCAACAGGGAATCATCTTGCTCCTCTGCATAATTGTTGTAGTCTTTCCTATTTCTGTATCCACCTTGATAGTTGCCATTGTGATTGTAGTTGTTGTTATAATTATTGTTGTAGCCATGGTAGCCTTGAGATTGATTGAATCTGCCTCTACCTTGAGAGTATCCTCCTCTTTGGTGACCTCTTCCTCTTTGGTTCTTGTAGTTTTTGTAGCATTCATCTGTGGTATGGTTAGACAAGCCACAGATATTGCATGGAGATTGATTGTAGGGTCTTCCCCTACCTGACTTACCTCCTCTGCCCCTACCTCTAGATGATCTACCTCTCCCTGCATAGTTTGCTTGGGAGGTAGAGCCTTCTTCATCAACCTTCTTGCTTTTACTTTTATCTTTTACCTTCTTATCAGTATATAGGGCAGAGGGATTGTTACCTTTTGATTGCTCTCCATTTTTTGTGATCTTTGCTTCATGTGTAAAAAGTTGTCCAATCAGAGTTGTTAGATCAGGTGCTTGGATGTCCATGTATAAGTCCATTGCTGTGGTAAAGCTTTCCCACTTGTCATCTGCCTTTAGTCCATTGATCACTTGTCTGACTATTTGCTCTTCCTCAATCTCTTCTCCAACACTTGCAAGTTGGTCTGCAATATCCTTGACTTTGGTGACAAAATCTGAGACACATTGTTTTGATTGCTTCCTAAGAGTTGTAAACTCAATCCATAGCTGATTCTTTCTGGCTCTTGTGCTTGATGAAAAATAAGTTGACAGGGTTTCCCAAGTCTCTTGGGAAGTCTTACAATTCCTTACATGAGGTAAAAGAAATTCAGATATAGAGTTTAAGAGATATGACCTTGCCAAAGCATCTTTTGCACACCATTGATTGAGCCTCTCATGTTCATCCTTTGTAGGTAGGCCTCTAGTCTTGAATGAGGGCAATTCCTCATCTCCTGATATGTATCCAAATAAGCTTCTCCCTTGTAGATAGGTCTTCATTCTCAATGACCAAGCCTGGTAGTTGTTCCTGTCTAATTTGTCAATAAAGGAAGGGAAACCATCACCCATGTTTACCTTATATGCTCTGATACCACTGTTGGGAATGATGGTTGGATGCACTCATAAGATCAAGTTGGTGCTGCTAGACCTGCTTCACACCTGCCCTCCTTTGACTCCAGATATGCTTAGTAGACTCCTTGAGCTTCCAAATGATACCAAAATATGCTATATGTACTTTGGAAAAAGTTTGAGTAATAACTTGATCAAAACAGACTACTTTGTAAATCACAAGACTTGAAAACTTTCTATTTTGGTCTTGATACCTGCTCAGTGTTATGCTCAGTGTGACCAGTGTAGTTACAATTAGCAAAATTCCTTCTAGAGATATTCTATTGGCTTAGTAAGCTTCCATTTGCAAGTGGAATGAAAGGAAATGATAAACCACACTCAGAGAAATCACTTTAGCAAAAATAAGGTGTACCCCCGATTTTTTAGGAGACTTACAGTCACAGACCAGTGAGCACCCCGACTGAGATTTCTCTGTGATGGTAGATCCAATTGCCTTGAAATTTTGTACGTGTATAGTAGACTTTGAGCTGAATCCAATGCATCTTGAATCATCCAATTTGGTTCAGTAGATCTTGAGATATGCCCTGTTGAAGTTGACTGAGTTGAAGGAAGTCACTGAGAGAAAACAGAGATTATGAATGTAAGTATATTGATTAAATCTAATGATTGTACATTCCCATTGGCATGTAATGTGATGCTCAATGGTACTCAGAGGTGTAGGCTATGGTGTAGCTCATACACACTCAAAGATTGACTCAGAATTGCCTCGGGAGGAGTGAAGGATGTCCGCGACTTTTGACTTGTGACTTATATAGAGATTGAGTGAGATTTTGAATTTCAAATTCATGTCAATCTCCATGAATCATGTACCTAAAAGTGAATGAGATATTCTCTCAATCATTCACCCACTCAATCAATCAAAATCTCCACGACTTTCTCAGTTAGGTGTGATTACATGAGTGGTTAAAGTCATATAGACTTTTTACATGAGATAAATGGTAATAACCAATAAGCATTGGTTCCTATGATCATTGTTCCATGTAGATATATCCTTCAAGGGTTCAAGCTTCATGAATGATCTTCAAGATTGATATCCAAGCCAAGTCTTCCAAGGCTCCAATGTTCCAAGCCAATGTGTGAAGGCTTGAAATGCACCAACAATAATCACAGGTACTTCAGATGAAGGAATCAAGGAGGTAAAGAATTACTTGAGAAAGAGTTCAAGATCAGTGACCTAGGAAAGTTGTCATACTTTCTTGGAATGGAAGTCACTTATACAGATCATGGCATATATGTATCACAAGAAAGGTATCTTCCGAATCTATTGAAGACGTTTGATATGGAAAATTGCAGAGAAGCTTGAACTCCACTTGAAGTTAATCACAAGCTTAGTAAATATGATGGTGTAGAATACAAAGATATGACAAAGTATCAATCTCTTGTGGGTAGTTTGATTTATGCTACACTAACAAGATCTGATCTTAGTTATGCAGTGGGAGTTCAATCACAATTCATGCATTGTCCAAAGGATCCACATTGGATTGCAAAGATATATCAAAGGAACTATAAAGGAAGGATTGTATTATCCTTTTACATCAGATTTGAATTTGAGAGCATATAGTGACTCAGACTGGGCGGGTAATCAAGAGGACAGAAGATCAACTCATGGCTATATGATATACATTGGTGATAAGCTTGTAAGTTGGTGTTCAAAGAAACAACATACAGTAGCATTATCATCAACTGAAGCTGAGTACAAAGGACTTGTGGAAGCAACTAAGGAGGTCATATGGATGCAGACATTATTCAAAAGCTTGGGCATTGATCAAGGTATACCTACAATACATGGAGATAATATGAGTTCACTTTATCTTGCAGTGGAGAAAGAAATAGAAGTGGAGTACATTTCTACAAAAAATTAGATAGCAGACATAATGAAAAAGAGCTTGGATCCTGTGAAGACCAACAGATTCAAAAGCATCGTAGGAGTAAAAGAAAAAAAGATGATATGAAGAAACAGAGAACGTCAATTAGTGATTGAGGGGGAACTGTTGGAGAAACAATCACTAATTGGACATAGATTTGAAGGTCAAAGCTTTAGAAGAAAACCACATGCCTATGTGAAGGGACAAATTCACAAGTGTATTGTATTTGTAAAGTTAGTTCACTTTAGTTCTAGAAGTTTTGTAAAATCATGAGAATGAGAAAATCTATATACGTTAGTTTGTATCAACTGACGCGATGAGAGAAGAAGTGGAAGAGAGTGATAGAATGTGAGAACGAGTTCATTTTGTATGGATGAATAGAGTCAGGCTTCTTTGAGTGAGAAAACACCTGTAAAACTTCTGACGTTTTTCATAGCTATGAGAAAAAATAGTTAAAGTTCTATGTATGAGACACTCTCCATCATCTCCATGCTTGCCTACTGTGTGATGAATTCAAAAGCTCAAGTTTTCCAAGCAAGTCGATGTCTGGCATCAAGTTTTTGCTAATAAGTCATTGTTTTCATTTTTTGAGTGTTACTTTTTGTTGAGTCTTCATGAAAACATGAGGTGTGTGGAGCAAGTCGATGCCTCGCATTGAGTTTCAGCATAAAGTCGATGCCTGGCATCGACTTCTAGCATAAAAGTTCTTTACTCAGTTCTTGTGTTTAAACACCCATTTCAGGCACAAAAAAAGTGGCTAAAAAAGCTCAAAGTCGATGCTTAGCATCGACTTTTGGTTGCAAGTTGATGCTAGGCATCGAATTCCATTTCTAGACAGATGTTTTTACTAAAAGAGGTAAAATTTCCACTTTTGGAAGTCATATAGGGTCATCTTCTGAAGGCTATATATTGTGTTCTAAAGATCCGTTTCTTGCATATCATAGTTTCATTTGTTGGAGACCTCTTAATCTCCAAAGGTTTGATTTATACTGACTTAAGAACACTTCTATGTCAATTATAAACCAAACTTTACACAAACAATGATCTTCTTTACCAAAACTTCAATCAACACTTCTCTGAGTGAAGAAATGTTTACTTCAGAAAATCTGCTTCAGAAATCAACTTCTTTACCTGCACAAAACTCCAAATTTCTTCAAGTAAATGATGCACAAGTATTAGCAATACCTTTGCGCAATCATACTAGTCATTAGTTCTCAAAACTAATCACCAAAAGTTTAATTTGATCATTAAGATCAATGATATGTCAAAAACTATCTCTCAGAAGTTGCGCCTTCGACATAGTCAACTTCTTAAGTTGATTTCTCCCAATCTGAAACCCGTTTTGCTAAATGCTTTTAGCCATAGCTTCCTTATCTTCTAACTTAAATTTTAAGTGCTCACTCATCAAAAACTTTACAGTATACACTCAGATCTGATCAAAATACTGAGACGGAAAAATGCGCTACTCTCAGACTTCAGTTTCCAAAGTTCACATATGAATGTTCCTATTGATCATTCTCACAGTAGAAGAGGAATTAGATTCTGAAACTCTAGACATAGCTTCATTAGCTTCTCAATTAGATGTGTACAAAAGGATTTCTGATCCACATGATCAGACAGAGAGCACTCAGAGAAAAACCCGTCGCTATTTTCTGGGAAAAAACTCTCTACACATCTTCCTAAAGTTTGTCATCTACAAATGACTCTCTTTTTTTTTTTATAATTCTTGTCATCATTAACTTATATATACATGACTTTAGACTCATCCCGTATCTATGACATTGCTCTTTATCATCCTAAAGGTTTAGCTATACTCAGTTTACAAGATTCTTCACTTATATGTACATATGTGTACAAGACATCACCCTGAAATGTTCTTCACTTTCACAAGTATCTTTCTTTGCTTCATTCCAACCATAAGCTTTCTTCAAGATCTCTATAATCACCAATTTGTGATTGGCTTGTTCCAACAGCTCCCCCTCAATCACTAATTGTGATTATTCCATTCTTCTTCACTCCTGCCATCTCCTTGAATCTCTGTAGCTTAGGTCCATCCAAGCTCTTTGTCATCATATCTGCCACTTGTTCTTTTGTTGGAGTGTACATTACTTCAATCTCTTTATCAAGTACCTTTTCCCTCAAGAAATGATACTGAATCTCTATGTGCTTAGTCCTGGCATGAAAAACAGCGTTAGCTGCCAAATACAAAGAACTCATATTATCTCCAAAAATAATTGGAGTACTATGATCAGTTTCAAAACTCTTCATCAAGGTCTTCAACCATATCACTTCTTTTGCAGCTTCTACCATTCCCTTATACTCAGCTTCTGTGGATGATAAAGCAACTGTATGTTGCTTCCTTGAACACCAAGAAACTAGCTTATCTCCAACATAACAGAGATACCCATGAGTAGACCTTCTATCATCTGAGTCACCTGCCCAATCTGCATCACTAAACACTTTGATTCTTGTGTCAGAAGTGAAACCATAATACAATCCTTCACTTAGGGTTCCTTTGATATATCTGAGTACCCTTTGGGCTGCAATCCAATGAGTCTTCTTTGGACAATGCATAAATTGTGACAACACACCTACTGCATATGATAAATCTGGTCTTGTCAAGGTAGCATATATTAAACTACCTACCAAACTCTAATATTTCTTCATATCATTGAATTCTTCACCTCCATACCTGCTTAATTTATGATTTACCTCCAATGGTGTAGTTGAGGTCTTGCAATCTTCCATGTTAAACTTGACCAGAAGATTCTTCAAATATCTCTCTTGTGAAACATATACTCCATGTTGAGTATACACAATCTGCATTCCTAGAAAATAAGATAAGTTTCCCAAATCACTTATCTTAAACTCCTTCTCTATTTGCCTTTTGAGTTCATTGATTCCTTGAGTATCTGTTCCTGTGACAATAATATCATCAACATAAATGCACATGTAAATGTATCCATTTTCACTTGCCTTCACTAGCAAGCTACTATCTGCCTTTGATGCTTGAAATCCACATTCATTCAAGAACTTGACCAATCTGTAATTCCAAGCTCTTGGGGCTTGCTTCAACCCATATAAGGCTCTCTTGAGCTTACACACATAATCTGATCCAATTGATTCCATGAAGCCTTCTGGTTGCTCCATGTATACTTCATCTGCAATGTATCCATTTAAAAATGCATTTTTCACATCCAATTGTGATAATTTCCATCCCTTACAAGCAGCAATAGCAATCAATGTCCTAATTGTAGACATCTTAGCAACAGGACTAAAGGTTTCATCATAATCTACCCCATAAGTTTGGGCATAACCTTTGACCACAAGTCTAGCCTTGTATCTAGACACCTTACCATCTGCAAACCTCTTTGTTTTATACACCCACTTACATCCAATGACTTTCTGATTCTTTGGTCTTGGTACTAATTCCCAAGTTTCATTTTCAAGTGGAGCATCATACTCTTCCTGCATTGCCTTCTCCCAATTCTGTTTACCTTTGGCTTCTTCATAAGTGGTTGGATCTTCTTCTGTCTTCACAATGTAAGCATAATCTTTTGTTGTTAGGAAAGATGTATCATAACTATACCTTATAGGTTCTTTCCTTTCTCTTGTAGATCTTCTGATTTCTGCACTTCTCGAAGTTTCAGCCTCATTTGATTCTGGATCAAATCTTGGACCTTCTTCTACATGATCCTGCAATCTACTTCTAGAGTCAACTTCATCAACAATTTCTTCATACACTTTTACTTTTGCCTTTCCTTTCCTTTGTATTTCTTCAACACCTGCATAATCATTTGGTGATCCTGTATACCATGTATTTTGCTCATCAAATGTCACATCTTTGGTAACAAGAAATTGCTTTGTGGATGGACTCCACAACCTGTAACCCATCTGTCTATCATCATATCCAATAAACACATACTTCTCTGCTTTTGGTTCTAGCTTATGTCTTAATTGTGAAGGAACATAAGCATATGCAATACATCCAAATACTTTACAATGATCAAGGGTAGGTTTCTTACCCCACCATGCTTCATAAGGGGTTCCTCCATCCAATGCTTTACAAGGCAACCTGTTCACAAGGTATGTTGCAGTGTTAATGGCTTCTGCCCATAAGTAATTTGGACAATTCTTTTCCTTCATCATAGCTCTTGCAAATTCTACAAGAGTCCTATTCCTCCTTTCTGCTACTCCATTCTGTTGAGGGGAGTACCTGCAAGTTACTTCTCTTTTTATACCTGCATTCCACAAATAATCATCAAACTCTTTAGAGAAATACTCTCCCCCTCCATCTGACCTTAACCTCTTAAGCTTTTGCCCTGTGATCCTTTCTGCATAGGCATGAAAATGTTTGAATGTCTTGAAAACTTCTGATTTATCCTTGATTACATACAAAGTAATCCACCTGGTTGCATCATCAACAAACAACACATAATATCTGGATCCATTTATGCTATAGTCCCTTGAGGGACCCCATACATCTGTATGAACCAATTCAAGCATATTTGAATACTTGTACCCTGATTTGTTATAAGAACCTTTATGTGCTTTACCTAATTGACAAGCTTCACACTTGTACACCATATGTTGCCCTTCAATATTTGGCAATCCAAGCACCACCTGATTCTTTGACATTTCCTTTATAGCTCTCTCATTGAAATGACCTAGCCTTTTATGCCATAGGTCTAATTCAGATACCTTTTGACTTCCATAAGTAAATAATGCATGTCCCACATTACCTTGGACTTTGAGAGTGAACAATCTTCCTTCCTTTTTACCTGTAATTATGTTTCTATATCCCTGATTTGGATCTTGTACATAAGCACCATCATTTGTGAATCTTACCTCATATCCTTTCTCCACAATTTGCCCTACACTTATCAAATTTTTAGGAATAGTAGGAACATAAAGTACCTTGCTCAGAAGTGTACTTCCACTCTTTGTCTTCACTGATCCAATGCTCTCCACTTTATGTTTGGTATTATCACCTGTTTGAACTGTATGTCCATTCACCCTTGCTTCCATATCAGTCATCAAGAATAGATTCCCACTCAGATGGTTGCTACACCCTGAGTCAATATAAAACACTCTTTGATCTTCCCCCATTGATTCATGAGTTGCATTCAAGATAAGAGTCATATCATCCTTCTGATCTGATGCATAATTGTAATAATTGTTGTTGTAGGACTGAGATTGGAAGTTTCTTCCACCTCCTCTACCATATGATGTCCTACCACCTCTTCCTCTGAAGTTGCCTCTTTGGTTTCTGCCTCCTCTACCTCTTTGATTATAATTCTGATTATTACTTCCACCATTTTGATTGTTATACCAACAATCATTTGCCAAATGATTTGTTCTGCCACAAATCCAACAAGCTTTAGCATTATCTTTGTTTTTACCTCCTCTTCCTTTACCTCTGAAATTCATCTTTCCCTTTGTGAAGTTAGCTTGATTTGAATTCCCTTCATCATCATTCGATTGCTTTCCCTTGCCATTCTTTTTCTTGTCCTTGGAGTACATAGCTTGACTTGTACTTCTATCATTGTCTCCTTTAAGGTCCTGCTCAAAGGTTAGCATGTGTCCTAGCAATTGATTAAGATCAGGAGTAAAGTGATCAAGTGACAACTCTATGGACAATATGAAAGGCTTCCACTTCTCATCTCCTCTCAAACCTGTAAGTATTTGTCTTACCAACTTTTCCTCTTCAATGTCTTCATCCACTGCTCCCAAGCTATCTGCAATATCCTTCATCCTTGCCACATAATCAGAAATTGATTGTGAGCTCTTCTTCTTGAAGGTTGTGAACTCAGCCCATAGTGAGGACTTCCTTGACTTAGTTGTATTTTGGAAATGCTCTTCCAAGGCATTCCAAACATCTGTAGCACTTTCCAAACCTCTGATGTGAGGTAGAAGATAATCATTTACAGCCATGTAAATGATACTCCTTGCTTGAGCATCCTTTCTCATCCAAGCCTTCAAGTTTGCAAGCTCTTCCCTAGTTGGAATACTAGGATCTGCAAATTCAGGTTTTTCTTCATCTCCTGTGATGAATGCCATCAAATCTTTACTCATGAGGTGTGCCTCCATCCTCATGGACCATGCTGGATAGTTCTCCCTATCTAGCTTATCAATCTGCAAGCTTTCTCCCATCCTTGACCTTCTGTATCTGCAATTACTATGGTTTATGAGGATAAAGTGTACCTTTAATGTGAGCCTTGTCCTTCTTGATTCTTTTCGAACTCGTGCTTTGAACTTCTGCAGGTTATCTTCAATAATTTGTCCTTGTCCTCCTTTGATTTGGAAGATCTCCAATATCTGCACCAGTCGGAACTTCAATTGTCTTTTCTTCTCTTGTATTGCACCTTCAGCTCTGATACCACTGTTGGAGACCTCTTAATCTCCAAATGTTTGATTTATA
>CM035424.1:75205943-75208443 GCA_020310875.1 Ceratopteris richardii | reverse complement strand
AGAGCTATAAAGAAAATGTCAAAGAATCAGGTGGTGCTTGGATTGCCGAATGTTGGAGGGCAACATATGGTGTACAAGTGTGAAGCTTGTCAATTAGGTAAAGCACATAAAGGTTCTTACAACAAATCAGGGTACAAGCATTCAAATATGCTTGAATTGGTTCATACAGATGTATGGGGTCCCTCAAGGGACTATAGCATAAATGGATCCAGATATTATGTGTTGTTTGTTGATGATGCAACCAGATGGATTACTTTGTATGTAATCAAGGATAAATCAGAAGTTTTCAAGACATTCAAACATTTTCATGTCTATGCAGAAAGGATCACAGGGCAAAAGCTTAAGAGGTTAAGGTGAGATGGAGGGGGAGAGTATTTCTCTAAAGAGTTTGATGATTATTTGTGGAATGCAGGTATAAAAAGAGAAGTAACTTGCAGGTACTCTCCTCAACAGAATGGAGTAGCAGAAAGGAGAAATAGGACTCTTGTAGAATTTGCAAGAGCAATGATGAAGGAAAAGAATTGTCCAAATTACTTATGGGCAGAAGCCATTAATACTGCAACATACCTTGTGAATAGGTTACCTTGTAAAGCTTTGGATGGAGGAACCCCTTATGAAGCATGGTGGGGTAAGAAACCTACTCTTGATCATTGTAAAGTATTTGGATGTGTAGCATATGCTTATGTTCCTTCACAATTAAGACATAAGCTAGAACCAAAAGCAGAGAAGTATGTGTTTATTGGATATGATGATAGACAGATGGGTTACAGGTTGTGGAGTCCATCCACAAAGCAATTTCTTGTTACCAAAGATGTGACATTTGATGAGCAAAATACATGGTATACAGGATCAACAAATGATTATGCAGGTGTTGAAGAAATACAAAGAAAAGGAAAGGCAAAAGTAAAAGTGTATGAAGAAAGTATTGATGATGTTGACTCTAAAAGTAGATTGCAGGATCATGTAGAAGAAGGGCCAAGATTTGATCCAGAATCAAATGAGGCTGAAACTTTGAGAAGTGCAGAAATCAGAAGATCCTCAAGGGAAAGGAAAGAACCTATAAGGTATAGTTATGATACATCTTTTCTAACAACAAAATATTATGCTTACATTAAGAAGACAGAAGAAGATCCAACCACTTATGAAGAAGCCAAAGGTAAACAGAATTGGGAGAAGGCAATGCAGGAAGAGTATGATGCTCTACTTGAAAATGAAACTTGGGAATTAGTACCAAGAACAAAGAATCAGAAAGTCATTGGATGTAAGTGGGTATATAAAACAAAAAGGTTTGCAGATGGTAAGGTGTCTAGATACAAGGCTAGACTTGTGGTCAAAGGTTATGCCCAAACTTATGGGGTAGATTATGATGAAACCTTTAGTCCTGTTGCTAAGATGTCTACAATTAGAACATTGATTGCTATTGATGCTTGTAAAGGATGGAAGTTGTCACAATTAGATGTGAAAAATGCATTTCTAAATGGATACATTGCAGATGAAGTATACATGGAGCAACCAGAAGGTTTTATGAATTCAATTGGATCAGATTATGTGTGTAAGCTCAAGAGAGCTTTGTATGGGTTGAAGCAGGCCCCAAGAGCTTGGAATTACAGACTTGTCAAGTTCTTGAATGAATGTGGATTTCAAGCATCAAAGGCAGATAGTAGCTTGCTAGTGAAGGCAAGTGAAAATGGATACATTTACATGTGCATTTATGTTGATGATATTATTGTCACAGGAACAGATGCTCAAGGAATCAATGAACTCAAAAGGCAAATAGAGAAGGAGTTTAAGATAAGTGATTTGGGAAACTTATCTTATTTTCTTGGAATGCAGATTTTGTATACTCAACATGGAGTATATGTTTCACAAGAGAGGTATTTGAAGAATCTTCTAGTCAAGTTTAACATGGAAGATTGCAAGATTTCAACTACACCATTGGAGGTAAATCATAAATTGAGCAGGTATGGAGGTGAAGAATTCAATGATATGAAGAAATATCAGAGTTTGGTAGGTAGTTTAATCTATCCTACCTTGACAAGACCAGATTTATCATATGCAGTAGGTGCGTTGTCACAATTTATGCATTGTCCAAAGAAGACTCATTGGATTGCAGCCCAAAGGGTACTCAGATATATCAAAGGAACCCTAAGTGAAGGTTTGTACTCTGGTTTCACTTCTGACACAAGAATTAAAGTGTTTAGTGATGCAGATTGGGCAGGTGACTCAGATGATAGAAGGTCTACTCATGGGTATCTCTGTTATGTTGGAGATAAATTAGTTTCTTGGTGTTCAAAGAAGCAACATACAGTTGCTTTATCATCCACAGAAGCTGAGTATAAAGGAATGGTAGAAGCTGCAAAAGAAGTGATATGGTTGAAGACCTTGATGAAGAGTTTTGAAACTGATCATAGTACTCCAATTATTTTTGGAGACAATATGAGTTCTTTGTATTTGGCAGCTAACCCTGTTTTTCATGCCAGGACTAAGCACATAGAGATTC
>CM035424.1:75198443-75200943 GCA_020310875.1 Ceratopteris richardii | reverse complement strand
AAGTTTAGCAAAATTCTAATTACCCCCGACTTTTTAGGAACTCTGCAGACACAGACCAGCATGCACTTCGAAGCAGATTTCTCCAAAATGGCTGAATGAAATCTTCTCAGATTTTGTATGCTTGTAGAAGACGTAGAGCTGGTTCGAATGAGCTATAGATCTCTTGATTTGGTTCAGTAGATCCTGAGATATGCTCCTTTGAAGTTGACAGACTTGAAGAAGATAACACAGAGAACCAGAAATGATGAATGTGTATATATCTATTGATTGATAAGATTGTACAAGCTCAATAGCATGACAAGCATAGCTAATTGAGGTGTGGTGGTGTAGGCTATGGAGTAGCACTAACACACACTCAGTTACAATGACAATATGCCTCGGGGAGTGAGCTGAAAATGGCAGGACTCGCGGTGACTTTTTGATTGTGGTTTTTATAGGAGTTGAAAACTAATTTGAATTTCAAATTCAAACTTAGGCTCCCTAAAATCTCTCCTCTAAAAGTAGGGAGATATTCTCTCCACTAAACTATTCTCTTTTCCACGACTAATGAGGTAGGTGAGTATCTTCAAGTGATTACAAATAAATGCTAAGTCATATAGACTTTTACAAAGGAGTAAAAAGGTAAGAACATCTAAGCACATGTTCATATGAACCTTGCTTCAAGTGAAGTCTTGATAAAGCTTTGTCCAAGCTAGCCTTCCATGGTTCCAAAGTTCCAAGCCAATGTGTGTAGGCTTGATATGCACCAACAGCTCCCCCTCAAGCCAAACACTTTGGCTCAAGTCTTCATCTTCTTCATCTTTAGTCTTCAATCACATCCTGCAATCCAATCATGGATTTGAATCTGCATAACTTGTTTCCATCCAATGCCTTTGTAAGTAAATCTGCACATTGCATATTAGTAGACACATAAGTCAATTGTATATCTTTACTTAGCAACTTCTCTCTCACATAGTGGTAATGAACCTCTATGTGTTTGGTTCTGGCATGATAAATTGGATTAGCTGCAAGGTGAAGAGAGCTAGTGTTGTCTCCAAATATGATTGGTGGTCTTGTATATAGACCTAACTCTGTATATAGAAGCTTCAACCAGATAGCTTCTTGAGTTGCATTGGCAAGCCCTCTATACTCTGCCTCAGTGGATGACAATGCCACTGTAGGTTGCTTCTTGGCTGACCAAGAAATAGGCTTATCTCCTGCAAAACAAATATATCCTGAGGTGCTTCTTCTATCATCCTTTCATCCTGCCCAATCTGCATCTGAGTAGACTTTAATGTCAATATCTGAGGTATAAGGAAAGTACAAACCATGACTTTGAGTTCCCTTCAGATACTTCAAGATCTTCTTTGCTGCCTCTAGGTGAGGAATCCTTGGTTTGTGCATGAATTGACTAAGCACACTAACTCCATATGCTATGTCAATTCTTGTCAAGGTAGCATAGTTCAAACTACCTACCATACTTTGGTATCCTGTAATATCTTTGATTTCTTCTCCTTCATGAGCACTTAGCTTTAGGTTGACCTCCATTGGAGTGGTAGATACCTTAGCATCCTGCAAACCAAACTTCTTGACCATATCCTGTACATACTTCTTTTGAGTGATGTAGATACCTGAATTTGTGTAAACCAATTCAAGACCTAAGAAATACTTTAATAAACCAAGATCACTAATCTTAAATTCTTTCATCATCTGTCCTTTGATATGTCTAATTCCCTGAACATCATTTCCTGTAATAATGATGTCATCAACATAGACACATAAGTAGATTACCTCTGTACTACTTCTCTTTATGAATAGAGAAGTGTCTGCTTTGCTCATCACAAATCCTTGGTCTAGGAGGTAGGTTGTCAACCTGTAATTCCATGCTCTAGGTGCCTGCTTTAAACCATACAGAGCCTTCTTCAATTTACAAACATAATGTACCTTTTTTGGATCTTCATAGCCAGGTGGTTGTGACATGTAGACTTCTTCAGATATCCATCCATTCAAGAAAGCATTCTTGACATCTAATTGGTACATATTCCAATTCTTGGATGCAGCTACACTCACCTAAATTCTGATAGTTGGCATCTTAGCCACAGGAGAAAATGTCTCCCCATAATCAATGCCTTGGGTTTGTGCAAAACCCTTGGCTACCAACCTAGCTTTGTACCTGTTTATTGTTCCATCTGAATTCTTCTTTAGTTTGTAGATCCATCTGGATCCTATCACCTTCATAGATTCCTTCTTGGGTACCAAGTCCCAAGTATCACTCTCCTTGAGAGCTTCCATTTCTTCATCCATGGCCTCTCTCCATTCTGGTTTGGTAATTGCTTCTTCATAGGTACCTGGTTCTTCATTCAACAAGTCCTTTGCAAGATATATAGAATGTTTAGTTACAAGTGATGTGTCATACCCAAATCTGATAGGCTTCTTCTTTTCTCTCTGAGATCTCCTCATTGCTTGAATTGAAGTTTCTGGTTTATCTTCTAATTGCTTCATCTTCATCTTTCCTTTGGAC
>CM035424.1:75175943-75188443 GCA_020310875.1 Ceratopteris richardii | reverse complement strand
TTGAATTTCCCGCCAAAAAACGCGATTCTGTGATGAAAATCGCGATTCTGTGAAAATTCAAAATTTTTTGAAAAATCACGATTTTCAGTTTTCCCGCTTAAAAGTTGGTTGAAAAGAATCGCGATTCTGTGTTTTTTCTCAAAAAAACACGATTCTCTGCTCAAAATCGCGATTTTCAAAAAACTCTGCTCAAAATCGCGATTCTCACCAATCACGATTTTCAGCAAAAACACGATTTTGTGAAAAACATGACTTTCTGCTCAAAATCGCGATTCTCACAAATCACGATTTTCAGCGAAAAATACGATTTTGAGAAAAACACGATTCTCTGCTCAAAATCGCGATTCTCACCAATCACGATTTTCAGCAAAAACACGATTTTGTGAAAAACACGACTTTCTGCTCAAAATCGCGATTCTCACAAATCACGATTTTCAGCGAAAAATACGATTTTGAGAAAAACACGATTCTCTATGACAAAATCGCGATTTTCATGCCAAAAACACGATTTTGTGAAAAAGGCGATTCTGTGAAAACACGAATTTTTGCTCAAAATCGCGATTTTCAAAAACACGATTTTGTGCTCAACATCGCGATTTTCATGTGAAAAATACGATTCTGAGAAAACACGATTTTCAGTCAAAAACACGATTTTGTGAACCACGATTCTCTGAGTCAAAATCGCGATTCTCTGAAACACGATTTTGTGATCAACATCGCGATTTTCAAATCACGATTTTCTGCTCAAAATCGCGATTTTCAAAAACACGATTTTGTGATCAACATCGCGATTTTCAAACCACGATTCTCTGAGTCAAAATCACGATTCTCTGAAACACGATTTTGTGATCAACATCGCGATTTTCAAATCACGATTTTCTGCTCAAAATCGCGATTTTCAAAAACACGATTTTGTGCTCAACATCGCGATTTTCTGAGTTCACAAAATCGCGATTCTCTGAAAGTTCACAAAATCGCGATTTTCTCCAAAGGCCCTGTTTGCCTGTTTTGATCCCCAAGAGCCTGAATTGGCATAACTTTTTCATCCAAAGTCCATTTTTTGAGCTCTATAGCTTGTTGGAAAGCTCGTTTCAAATCCTACACGACCTCAACTGTTTTTTTCAAGAATAACGCGTTGATTTTGAGATAGGATAATTTGAAGTTGACCCTCAGGTGGGACTAGGGAACCAAGGGGGCTCTAAAGAATTTTGAACCATACCAAAGGGAAAATTTGGACCCTTGACTAAAGCTTATGAACCTGAGATCTGGTAGACACTTAGGCAAGGATAAACAAAGCATTAGATCTTCTGAGGCTAGTGTCAACCATACATCCAAGTCTTGGACACAACAACTAAGTGGTGATCTTTTACTAAGTTCAGATACAAGTGATTCAGAAATGTCTTTTAGCATGGGAAAACCTGCAGGTGGCTCAGGGACTGCCCATCTACAAACACCGGAAGGTCCCTATAAGACACAGTTGGAATATATTCGGACCAACCAATTAGGTGCTCGCATCTATGAGGATGGTCTGAGGCGATCAGTGGTCCAACTAAAAAATCCAGATCAATCCTTTGGACTTGAACACCCGGTGGTCAAGTTCGAAGAGGGTTCATACATTGATAAGGAAGGAACCATGTATGTGGTTACCAACCAACCAGATAGGACCGATGAGTTTGGAAATATCATTCATGAGAATGAGATAGGAGATCTAGAACAAGGAAATATAGGACAAGGACCCCAGACTCCTAGAGGCAAGTCAGTTTTGACCCGAGTGATCACTCCAGACTGGATCCCTCAAGACAACAAAAGCATAGAACTATTTTTGAATAGAGAAACAGAGGAAGCCTTTTGGAGATTCAAGCCAGAACAACCTAGCCAATTGGGCATAGTCATCATCTACGAGTTCAAGGATCCAGAGATACCAGGAAAGGTTGTCTACCTGGATAACACATCAGAGAAAATTTTCTTGGTAACAGAACATGATAGACATGCATATACTTGGAAGAATGAATTGATTTTCCCCCCACCAAGATCCAATGTTTCCCATGGCCTCCAAGGAGTAGGATCATCCCACGCTCATGAAGCCCAGAGAGGAAGAACTAGAGAGAGACCTGAGGTAAGTTTTGCACACACCGTGGGCAGGAATAGAGCAGGATTTGAAAATGAAAGACCTGAAAGAGAGAGACATCAAGCACATAGGCAACAAAGAGATGAACAGGATTTTCCATTGCCTAGACCCCGAGAGTACCCAAGAACCCTTAGACCCATTCAAGTGATCAAGGCAATGAAGAACTATTTCGATGGGACAGGGGATCCTTATGATCATGTGGCCGAGTACAAACAAGTGCTGAGAGCCGAACAAATTGAGGACTGGTTCACCCAGTACGAGGCATTTGGTTTGACCCTTAAGGGCACTGCCTTAGCTTGGTTTCAACCATTCAGTAGATGCAGCTATCACGATATAGGTCAACTGCTCGACGAATTCATTGTAGAATTTTCCAAGAGTGGTATCAGGCATAACACATCATCCTTGATCCACAGCTTCAAGCAGACTCCCCAAGAAACAGTGCGACTAGCAGGTAGAAGATTCAGACAGTATCTAGAAAGATGCCCTGCTCTAGAGTTACCCACTCCGGCCAAACAAGTGGCTTTGTTCTTAGATGGCTTACTGAGCACCAAGTTAAGATCATATGTGTACTTGAAAGATCCTAGATCCATAGAAGAGTGTGTGCGGACATGCATAGACATAGAAGATAACTTGGGTGAGGAGTTAGGATTGTCCAAACTCTACAAAGATTCGGATAGTTCTACTAGTCATACTTCAAAGATCTCCACAGAAATAGAAGAGATAGCTGAGCAAGTTGCCAAGAAGCTGGGAGTCCAAAATAAACAAACACAGAGAGTCACTCCATTGAATCGGTGTTATACTTGCGGAGGTGACCACATGGCTAACGTATGCCCAACGCAAAACCAAAATATTAGAGAAAGGAATGCTCCCTATTGTACTATTGAAAGGAAGTACACAAACCATACGGCTCAAGAATGTCCCTACAATAGGCAGGCTGTTAGGCAGAATTATCAGCAACCTTATCCACAAGGTAGGTATCAGAACCAATACCAACAGCCATATTATAGACCACAACAGCAATATCAGGTACCATATAGGCCACAACCTGTCTTGGGAAACCAACCACCAGCTCCAGCCAACGTGATTCCAGTCAAGTATGCTGTGGGAGAGGAAAATCCAAATAGAGCTTTGGTGCCACTAACCCCATTGATACCAGATAATGACTCTCATGCTCATAGTTCAGACTACTCCCATGAAGGTAGTCCACATGCTTATTACACAGAGTCACCTGAACATAGTGAGATTTACTCGTATCAATATGAGGCACCGCCTATGGAGCAAAATTGGGAGCCAGAATACTCCAATGTCATGTACACAAATCCTAACCCTAGGCCCCAGTTGAGACAAATGAGACCACAAGCCCCTAGAGGATCTTGTTTCAGATGTCATGGTGACCATTTCATTCGTGACTGTCCCCACCCACCATCTCCGAGTCAAGGACAGGCTATCACAATACAGGCTTTTTGTCCTGATTGTGGCAAAGACCATCTCCCCAGAGATTGTCCAAGAAACTCCTCTAGTGCACCCAAGATTACACCCATTAATGTGGTAGGCTTAGTGGCAGATCCAAGTTCAAGTAGTAGCAATGTGGCTCCTATACAAGCTGTCACTAGAGCACAAGCCTTAAAACAGGATAAACCAGTAGAACAATCAGAGTCGAGTGAATTGGGAGAGCCTAGTAAGAGGAAAACAAGAACATGGAAGGATACCAGAGAGAAGGCCAATCGCAAGTGGAATAAAAAGTTATCGGAACTAGAAGAAAGCTTAAAAGAAGCGAAAACAAAAATAGAAGACATTGCATCTCAAAGCCCCTCGCATGCCGAAACTCCATCCACTCCACCTCATCCCACCCCACCACCCATTGTAAATAGACCGCAACCAGGGTCTATTCTTGCAGATCCAACCCCAGAAGGCTTGGACATGATGTTCAAGGCCTACCAGGCTCGACTTCAAGAAGGGCCTACAGCAGCAAACCTAGACAAGAGTTACCCTAGAGCAGATTTAGAGATTGAACGGATGAAAATGTGCATGAAAATGGTAGAACAAGCTCAAGCCATACTTGAGACTAGTCAAAAGTTCAATCAGACAAACTCTATCAAATCGGATTTGCATTTCTAGGGCTTACTAGAACGATTAGAGCAGTTGGTAAACAAACCACAAGTTTCTCTACCTCCACAGGCTCAACCAATTATTGAAAGAGGAAGCTCACCACCAAGGGGAGCTTATGTTCCTAATTCCACGGATGCTGGAATACCTCCTTCTATTCAACAGTACTCTCAAGAGTTCTTGCGGGAAATACAAGAGGAGAAATGGGCCAAGGAGAAGGGTAATTCCCCTCCTATTCCTGAGATTGATGATCTTCATGATCAATTTCCCCAAGACATTCCATCTATTTACGAAGATGAAGCAGAACAAGAAGACGAAAGATTAGATTTTGAATCTAATACCTTAGAAGAACTGCCTCAATTTCCAGGCCCATGGGAATCTGAATCACTCCAGATTAGAGCTCCCACAATACTAGTAAGAAATGAAGACTCAGTGGTTCCAAGGAACACGGATGTCGTGAAGAACACTAAGGTTCAGTGTCATCTCACTGTAGAAGAGTTGCTCAAAGCAAAACTTGAGTTATGGAATCATGTGAAGGATCAGGTCCCAGAACTTGAGTCCAATATGCCAAAAGCAGGCTCTAAGCAAAGGGTACCAGAGATACCTCTAGACAAAATAGGGGACATGTGTGAGGGTGAAGAAGGTAATACTTATCTTCCAATCACCTACCAAGGTTACACAACCAAAGCAATCATAGATTCAGGTGCTGGTGTTGCTATTGCAACCACCTCCTTGTGGAAGCAATGGGGCAAGCCCACATTAAGACCAACTAGAATGAAGCTTCAAATGGCTGATGGTCATTTTGAAAGACCTCTAGGATTGCTAGAAGGGATCACTCTAACCACTTGTGGTGTAGAGTTTGAGCACACATTTGCTATATGTGACTTTGAGAAAAATAATGTCTATGAGATGATCCTAGGAAGACCCTTCCTACGACAATTGCAAATAGTACAGGATTGGGGAACTAACTCCTTGTACTTACAGCACTTAGGGGTTACCACCAAGGTCAATTTGAAGGATTACACCTTCAGAGATGTACCACCCCTACAGTGGAATTCTATCCACAAAGTGAAAGAAGATTCCATCTCTGTGCATTCTGAAAGTTCACCTGATCCATCATGGCTGCATGAAGGTACTCATTTGTGGATGTGCAAAGTCGCAAAGGAAGAGGAAAAACGTTTAAAGGCAAGGGAAGAAGGAACTTCACTAGGAGATAGACCAGTTAGAGACCCAGCCTACACACCGATGATCTTTCCAGATGAGGAGTTTGAGCCTCATGGCTGGCCAGAAATCTTAGCCACCATGGACATTGCTGTCAATGAGGAACAGTGGACACCTCATTGTGATGAGGAGGGTTATGATATCTCAGTGTTCATGTGTCAACCCTTGCTAGAAGAATGTGACCCTAGTGATGTCATAGAAGAAGAAGAGAATGACGATGATCTGGAGTCTATTGTGATGGATAGTTGCTTTAACTCAGAGCAGCACTATCTAGAAGATATAGGAGTGTTCACCCAGAAAGAAGAAGAACCTCTCACAAGTATTAAAACAGTCAACTCAAAAGATGGAAGTGAGAGTAGTCAAAAGAAAAAGAAAAGAAAAGCAGTGAAACAAGAAAAGGAGGAATCATTGTTCGAAGTACCAGAAAACTTCAAGAAATATGAAGTTGACGACTGCAAAATTTTGGTACGAATGCCTAAGAGAGAGGCCATCATAGGAGAATCATATGATAATAAAGAAAAGACCAAGAAGATTGTAGTGACCATTGAAGAGAACGAAGAGAGATGCACATATATAGGAGATGACCTAAGTGCAAGAGAAGAAATGGAGCTCATAGCTCTATTAAGGGAATATAGGGATGTGTTTGCATGGCACTATAGAGACTTGAAAGGGGTAGATCCAAGAATTTGCTCTCATACTATCCCCATGACTGCTGATGCTAAGCCCACCAAACAGAAGCCCTACACATATAATGATACCTATGCAGCCAAAATCAAAGAAGAAATTGATAGGTTGATTGAGGCTGGATTCATCTATGAGATTGAGCATACCGAATGGGTGTCCCCCATTGTTGTGGTACCCAAGAAGAACGGGAAGTTGCGAGTGTGTATTAACCTTAAAAAAGTTAATGCCGCTACGATTAGAGATAGTTATCCACTTCCAATCACAGAACACCTATTGGAGCGTGTTGCAGGCAAGGAAGTTTATAGCTTCCTTGATGGATTTTCAGGTTACAATCAAGTAGCCATTGCCCCAGAAGATCAACACAAAACAGCTTTTGCTACAGAGTGGGGAATCTTTGCATTTCGGGTGATGCCATTTGGGCTCACCAATGCACCTGCAACATTCCAAAGGCTCATGTGTCATGTCTTCAAAGAGTTCTTGCGAAAGAGCTTAGAAGTGTATGTGGATGATTTATGTGCTCATTCCCAAGAAAGAAGGGTTCACATCCCTGAACTCAGACAAATCTTCAACAAGTGTAGAGAATATCGAGTGTGTCTAAACCCAGAAAAGTGTGTGTTTATGGTGCGTCAAGGTAAAATCTTAGGTCATATTGTTTCTAAGAATGGAATCTCAACAGATGAAGATAAGGTACGAGCCATAGCGGAGCTACCAAGGCCAAGGAATATTAAAGAGGTACAAGCCTTTATGGGCCATTGTGGATACTACCGTAGGTTTATCCACATGTACGCGATCATAGCTAGACCCCTTTATGCCTTGTTGTCTAATTTTGAGTGGAACGACGAATGCGAGAATTCTTTCAACGAACTGAAGAAACGTTTGTGCACGGCACCAATACTCACCACTCCTGATTGGAATAAACCATTCCATGTCCATGTGGATGCATCCAATCATGCCATAGGATGTGTGCTAGCACAACCCACAAGTGAAGGAAACTTAGATTTGCCCATAGCATATGCTAGTAGACAGCTCATTGCAGCTGAACGGAACTATACCACAACTGAGCGAGAGGGCTTAGGCATGGTATATGCTGTGAAGAAGTTTAGACACTATTTATTGGCCAACAAGTTCAAGTTTTTCACTGATCATCAAGCTTTGTTATATTTGGTCAATAAACCTTGCAATACTGGACGCTTAGTAAGATGGTTCCTCTTACTAATGGAATATGACTTTGAAGTTGTTGTCAGGAAAGGTAGAACCCACCTTCGAGCAGATCACCTTTCTCGCATCACTTCAGGAGAGTCACCGCAAGGAGTGTCTGACGAATTACCCGATGCTTATCTGTTCAATTTAGAAGTTGTTCCTAAATGGGCAAATAAGTTGGTACAAGTCCTAACCTTTGGCCCTGCAAATAAGAATGTGAAAACATCACAAGAAGAAATTGTAAAATCACAAAAATATCACATATTAGCAGGAAGCATGTACAAACAAGATACAAAGGGCGTATTAGCTTGTTGTGTCGAGGATGATGAACATAATAGTTGGTTGCAGCAAGCTCATGAAGGATTGCTAGGAAATCACTATTCTAAACAACGAACATTGCAGAATCTAAAGCGTTTAGGAGTGTATTGGCCTAGCATGGACAAAGAAATACATGAGTGGATTAAGAATTGTCCAAGGTGCAGAGAGAGACCCCCAGTGGAGCATGCGACCCTTTATCAAGTGTCATTAATTCCAGATTAGAGTGCTCCATTGGTAGAGTTTATGAGATCGGGAAAATTACCCAAAGAGGCTAGTCTAGCAAGAAGAAGAAGCATGGAGCAAGAGGCTCAAGGCTATGCCCTAGTAGGAGACAACCTATACCGAAGAGGCAAAGATGGTTACTTAAGACTGTGCGTTCACGAATCAGATTATTTGAAAGTCTTAGAAACTGCACACAGCGGTGTTGCAGGTGGACATTTTGGTCCTGACCGAGTGATCAAGACCATTCTATTCTCAGGACTTTGGTGGCCCACTCTTCATATGGATGCACATACCTATGTGAAGAAATGTGACACATGCCAACGTGCACAATATCCAGTGAGAAAAGACGAGATGCCCTTGAGGCCAATGATGGGAGGACGTGCATTTTCGAAGTGGGGCATAGACTTCATAGGTCCTATTAACCCCCCAGCTAGAAACTCCCATGCAGAGTACATCATTGTAGCCACAGATTACCTTACAAAGTGGGTAGAAGTCAAAGCCACAACAAAGAATGATGCTCAGACTACGGCTAAGTTCTTATTCGAGAATGTGTTCACGAGATATGGACTACCAATAGAGTTGGTGAGCGATAGAGGCACACACTTCTTGAATGAAGTCATTGAAAATCTTCTCCAAGAATTCTTGGTGATACATAAGAAATCCGCCCCCTATCATCCACAAGCCAACGGACAAGCCGAGAGTACCAATAAGATCCTCTGTAACGTATTGACAAAACTGGTGAATAATAAACGCTCTGATTGGGACAAACAACTTCATCATGCTGTTTGGGCTTATCGAGTTGCCTACAAAACGATACTCAATGCCACCCCATTTCAGATGGTCTTTGGACAGAACGCTGTGCTACCATTAGATTTCTTAATCCCTGCCTTAAAAGTAGCACAAGAGTATGAGTGGAATGGGCATGAATTGTCCTCTAGGATCTTTGATCTCGAACGCTTGGGTGAAACGAGGCTACGAGCGGCAGCAGGCATCTACGCTGCAAAGAAGAGGCAAAAGGCATACTTTGATGCACACATCAAGGATAAGGGATTGAAAGAGGGAGATCTAGTGTTGGTATACACACTAAAACAACATGCCCGTAAGTTGGAAAAAAGAGGATATGGACCCATGATCATTAATAGAATTTCCACTAGTGGTGCAGTTCAGTTGGCCACTCTAGAAGGAGATATCTTGCCAAACTATATTAGTGGCTGCAGAGTCAAGCTATATCAAGAACCTCTTACTGAGGATATGCTAATGAGACTCAACACTGCTAAGAAGCGAAAAGAAGAAGAGTTAAGAGTGAGAGACGAAGCACAGGTAGAGGCCAGAGAGCGTATTAGGAGAAATAAGTTAAGGCGATTAGGCCTAGATGTCAACTCAAAAGCCCCAAAATATCACATGGATATGTGTCAAAAGTCAGGCATTGCGACTTCTCAGGTCATTGACCGAAGACCCTTTGTGACCATAGAGATAGGACAAGGGAAGGGTGCAAGGACGGTGAAAGCATTGATTGACTCAGGTGCAGCAAGTAGTGCAGTTAGACTTTCCTACTGCCAAGACTTGGGGTTGAACATCAATCCCATAGAAGCTTATCTCATAGGATTGGGAGGTGTGGAAACCCCTTGTTTGGGCGAGGTGGAACTTCCCATCTACCTTCAAGATGTTCCAATGAAAGTCAAAGCGCTAGTATGTCAAGATGAGAACCTTACAGAACCACTTGTCTTGGGTCAAGATTGGATCTATGACCATGCAGTTAACTTAAACCTAAGAAGTCAAATTCTTCAAGTTTGGGTACATGAACAATGCATTACATTAGAATTAGAGAACTGCATGCTCCTAGATCATGGCACCACACACTCTCTTAGTTCTTCCAAGACTAATCATATGAAAGAAGATGTTGTATGTGTCAAAAGCTCTATGATGTAGAAGGAGTCAATCGTGGAAGACCAGGTTCGAAGGCGGGTGGATCTTTCTTCTTCTCCAAAGACTCAAGTAGCCACAGTAGTGAGCCCACCACACAAGCAAACACAACCGTTCATGACAACTGCTACATTAAATAGAAAGACACCATTCGATAAAAAAGCGGTTCCGGGCATGAAGCAGATCTGGGTACGCAAAGGAGAGCAACCACCAGCCTTACCCCCACAAATCCCATCCATGCACACTAACCAGGCCAGAAGACGAAGGAAGCAGCTCAGACAAGCTCCATCACAAGATATCCAACAAGTTTGGGTGCCTAAGAAGTTAGCTGCAGCTCAACAAGGGCAATTACAGATGTGGGTACCTAAGAAGATCCTACACCCACAACAACCTTTGTTCTCCCACATGCAAAAGGTTTCAACAAAGAAGCCAAAAAGAGAAAAGGGTAAGAACCACGTACAGAGACCAAAGGAAGATCAAATCAGCTCTTCAACATTAGTAGGAAGACATGCAAAAAGGATATGGGTTTGGAAGCCAAAAGTGCAAGTAGCCTCCACCGAACCAAAGCATCAACCACACTGGATACCACAGTTCAGAAATCATCCAAAGAGAAAGACGCCTGAAGTGACCTCTACAGTGCCAAATGATGTTCTAAAATGGACTCCAATAAGGAGGATTACATCAGTTCGAGACTCAATGGATACCTCCACCAAGGTCGGCATCAACCTCCACAAATAACATCGAAAGCCTCGAACGAGCAACAACCATGTGCTCCTTGCACAACCCTGTCTTTTGCACCATTTAGGTCATGCATTTCCAAAGTATGCATTAATATAGGGCCACATTACACGGCCGTGCATAGACACACTTGCGAATCCCATGCACAAGAGCACAGTGACATATGTCGAACATTTCTATTGATACTAACTTTTGTGTTCTTGTTTTGTGATATCCATTTTCTCAAAAAAAAAAAAAAAAAAAAAAGAAGTGGGAGGGAGCTTGTTCCCAGGTTTGGCTTATGAAACATGAATGAGTCATGCTTAGTTGAAGGTGGAACTGTTGATTACTAGGCATTTATCAATTTGGATCGCAGTGTGTCTCGGCCAGCAGTGAGATTATTGCTGCCTTATCTGGTAGAGGACAAGCATTTGGCATGAACATGGCATCTACAACTATGATTTTCTCTCACCATGGTAGGAATGAAGAGCTTGAAGGTCCGCAACTTGAGTGATGCTTAACTACTTCATGTACCAGAGCATCCAAGGAGATATCTGCAAAAGGTAGTTCTGGAGGAGAAGACTCCTGCATATGGTGAGCTAAAGAGCATATGTGAAACTCAGCTTGGTGTAGTTACCCGATGTTGCTTGCCAAGGAATATAAAGCAATTCAATTCTCAGTATTTCCTGAACCAGTATGGAACAGTAGCACTGGTGAATGGTCTATGTCAATCAGCATGGTAATCTCTTAGAAACCGGCACGTGTCCAATATTCCTCTGAGTGTCAATATAGGGAAGTGAACGTGCATGAGCCCAAGCTCAGAAATGCACATTGTTAGTGACAAATGTTGCTTTGAAAAGAGGAGAGGGGATCCACCACTCAAAAGATCTCATCAGTGGACAATCAACATGGACATTCATCAACAAGGTTCCATCCCAAAGGCCGAGTGTACAACACGAAGAGGCAAACATCCATCAACCTTCGCCATGGTAAGTATCTTTACTCTGGAAACACCATAACCATGATAGTTTAGGAAACCTCTTTGTCAGCATACCCTTGAGCACTTAGCTCAAGACCCGCAATTTTTGCACCATATTTCTTCCAATGCATTTTCCAAGTAAGCATGCGTAGGGCTACATTACAAGGCCGTGCACAAGGCACATACTTTTTTCAACCCAGGCACGAACACACTTACCCATCATTCATTATGGGTTATGAGTAGTTGGCATGAATGCTCTCAACATCATCTTTAAAAGAGCTAGCAGACATCATGGGAACAACATCCATATCTCGGAAGCAAATTGAAGCCAGTAGTTGCTCCAAATCACTCTTGACAACCTCTTCTGAGCAACTTGCAGTTTTGAAAGCTCACAACGACACATTCTTGCTAGAATCCAAGGAACCAGCTCATACAACGGATGGACACCACCTCTCAAAGCACTACACAGAACAGCCCTTCCAACAAGGGTCTGTCAGGGACGACAGACTCGAGAGGGGGGGGAGTGTTGAAGCTCAAAGTCAAGGACAAAGCATGGAAGCACATCAAAAGGTGGACACACGAGGAAAGGGAGCAAGTAGGGAGCTCCAAGAAGTGTATGTCAAATTTTCAGAAGAATCCCCTACAAAAATAGTGATTTTCATCACTAGAAACCATTGTAAATACCATTATCTATTTTTAGTAACTCCATTTTGTTCAAGCCGAGGAGTCCTCGAGCTTGAGGAGTATTAGAAGTACCATCGTACCAATTTTCATAATTTTTAGACTTCATTTGAGCCCTCAAATAAGCCCTGGAACCTAATTTTTAACTAGGCCGGACACTAGGTCTGGACAGGGCCAAAACTAGTAAAGAAACTATAAAAAGAGCTAGAGAGCTCATTTTTGGGGTTAGCTTGTTAGAGAATAGAACTTTTGTAAGAGAACTCTTTTGCAATCTAAGCTTTCCATTGTTCCTCTCTTTGATCTTACTTTGTGCGCGTGTGT
>CM035424.1:74950627-75145627 GCA_020310875.1 Ceratopteris richardii | reverse complement strand
AGATAGATAGATACATAGATAGATAGATAGATAGATAGATTGATTGATAGATTGATTGATTCATTGATAAATAGATAGATAGATAGATAGATAGATAGATAGATAGATAGATAGATAGATAGATAGATAGATAGATAGATAGATAGATAGATAGATAGATAGATAGATAGATAGATAGATAGATAGATAGATAGATAGATAGATAGATACATAGATAGATAAATATATATATAGATAAATAGTTAGATAGATAGATAGATAGATAGATAGATAGATAGATAGATAGATAGATAGATAGATAGATAGATAGATAGATAGATAGATAGATAGATAGATAGATAGATAAATAGATAGATAGATAGATAGATAGATAGATAGATAGATATATAGATAGATAGATAGATAGATAGATAGATAGATAGATAGATAGATAGATAGATAGATAGATAGATAGATAGATAGCTGGATAGAAAGTTAGATAGATAGTTAGATAGATAGATAGATAGATAGATAGATAGATAGATAGATAGATAGATAGATAGATAGAGAGAGAGAGATAGGTAGATAGATAGATAGATAGATAGATAGATAGATAGATAGAAAAATAGATAGATATATAGATAGATAGGTAGATAGATAGATAGATAGATAGATAGATAGATAGATAGATAGATAGATAGATAGATAGATAGATAGATAGATAGATAGATAGCTAGATAGATAGATAGATAGATAGATGGATAGATAGATAGATAGATAGATAGATAGATAGATAGATAGATAGATAGATAGATAGATAGATAGATAGATAGATAGATAGATAGATAGATAGATAGATAGATAGATAGATAGATAGATAGATAGATAGATAGATAGATAGATAGATAGATAGATAGATAGATAGATAGATAGATAGATAGATAGATAGAAGATAGATAGATAGATAGATAGATAGATAAGATAGATAGATAGATAGATAGATAGATAGATAGATAGATAGATAGATAGATAGATAGATAGATAGATAGATAGATAGATAGATAGATAGATAGATAGATAGATAGATAGATAGATAGATAGATAGATAGATAGATAGATAAAAAGCCAATCTCAGAATACACAAACTCAGCAAGAGACAAAAAATTCACAAAGTTTGGAAACTTTGATAAGAGCATACAAGGGGAGAATTCAAGAGGGACCAAATCCTACAGACCATGTAATGGCTTATCCTATGCCAGATTTAAAGCATGAAAGGATGCAAAGATGCAAACAAATCATACAAGAAGCACAACTCAAAATGGGGGAACCAGACAATTATCAAACAACAACTGGTGAAGCAAATGCAACAGAAACAAGGAAAACTATTGATCAGGAAGATAATTCACAAATAACCTTCCAAATCAATATAGACAAACAATGTACAATTTTATACCACACCACATTGGAGGAATTGGTGAAACAAAATCCTCACTTACAACACAATATGAAAAAATGGGAAGGAATGCCAAAGAATTTTGATCCACAGCAACAGGAATTGGAAGAGTTGTTATACATTCCTATTGATAAAATAGGAGGATATTGTGAAGGAGAAGAAGGGAACTCAACTCTAAGAATACAATTTGGTAAAAATTATGCCAAAGCTATATTGGATAGTGGATCAGGTGTGGCCATCATGACTAAAGAGACTTGGGAAAGATGGGGAAAAAATGAATTAGTACCCACTAAAATGAGATTACAACTTGCAGATGGACACATAGAAAAACCCCTAGGTATATGGGAAAAGGTGATTGTGGAAATATGTGGAATAGAAATAGAGCATACTTCTGCTATAGTTGAATTCCCGCAATCCACTTCATATGAAATCATCCTAGGAAGACCATTCATGAGACAAATGCAAATTGTGCAAGATTGGGGTAATGATTGCCTATATCTTCAAAGCAAAGGAAGGATAACCAGAGTGAATTTAAGAAATGGTCAATATTGTGACATGTCCCCTCAAGAATGGTTCAAAATACATTAAAATCAGGAATTAAGTGAAGAATCAGAGATTGAAGATCAGAATGAAACAGAACCATCAATATGGAAATGCAATGTGATAAGGAACCTCACAGATAGAAAAAGAAGGTTAAGAAAAGAAGATTGTGTAGAAGAAAGGAAATCACAGGATGAGAGCTATATACCACAAAAATTCAAAGATGAGGAATTTAAGCCTTATGGTTGGAACCAGATTTTGACCACCATGGATCTAGCTAATGATGAGTATGTGGGAGTAAAATTCCAAAATGAAGAAGGATATCTATCTCCTTCCTTTTTAAATCTTGTTTAGAGGGTGTGATCAATTTATTACCAGATCTCAAAATCATCCAACTGATTCACGATTCTGTGAAGAGAATCGTGTTTTCCACGATTCTGTGAATAGAATTGTCTTTCTACGATCTTGAGAAAATTCTAGATTTCTTCACGATTCTGTTAAAACTAATTGTCTTTTTCACTTTTTTTTTATATTCTAAATTTTCCATGATTCTGTGAATAGAGTCGTGTTTTTCACGATTCTGTGAATAGAATCGTGTTTTTCACGATTCTGTGAATAGAATTATGTTTTTCACGATTTTGTGAATAGAATCGTGATTTTCACGATTCTGTGGAGAGAATCATGTTTTTCACGATTCTATGAATAGGATCGTGTTTTTCACAATTCTGTGGAGAGAATCGTGATTTTCACGATTCTGTGAATAGGATCGTGTTTTTCACGATTCTGTGATTAGGATTGTGTTTTTCACGATTCTGTGGAGAGAATCATGATTTTCACGATTCTATGAATAGGATCGTGTTTTTCATGATTCTGTGGAGGGAATCGTGATTTTCAAGATTCTGTGTAGAGAATCGCGATTTTTACGATTTTGTGGAGAGAATCGTGATTTTCACGATTTTGTTCCCAAAAAATCGTGATTGCTCACAATCGTTAAAAACACGATTTTCTTATGAAAATCGCGTTCTAGGAATCATGATTTTGTGTTTAATTTCAGAGAATCATGATTTTGTGTTTGATCACAGGATTGTGATTCTGTGTAGATTTTCTAATTTTTTTGGTTCTTGATATTTAAGTTTTTGTTTCCCCAATAGAATCACCTTATTCAAATTTTAACATGCAATAAATATTTTTAGCAAAAAATATTATGTTTTCTCAACAAAATTCAAAAATCTGAAAATCGTGATTCCGTGATTTTTACAATTTTCTGTGTTTTTGTGCTTTTATCCTTATGTGAAAACTTGAAAACATGCAAAGATTTATTGGAAGACCATTACCTTGCTTGCTTGATCAAAAGAAATCCAAAAACTTGTATTTGCTGAAAGTCGCGATTCTGTTCAATTCTCTCACTCTCTCTCTCACTCAAATGAACCTTTTTTTCTGAGATTTCATGCTTTTATAGCCTTCAGACAATCGCAATTTTGTGTGGATTTCTCAGAATTTCCACTCTCCAATGTATAATCCTTATCCTTTAGTAATTTTGTGGTTTTGAATCACAACTCTCATCTTTTTAACAAAATTTACTCCCTTTATCCTTGTTGGAAGGTGTATTTTTGGAAAGCATTTTTGATGTAGAAAATTAGTAAAAAGCCAAAAAACTTGTAAACTATTTATGCAATGGTTGTAAAAATAAGGAAGAGTCTTCCTTATGTAGTTAAGGACCTCATGTAATTTTTGTAGAATTTTTAGAAACTCTTAGATAGCATATTTTTAGAAAATTAGAGAAAAAGACCTAATTTCAAGTGTGAAAAGGGACACTTGAAAATGTATATAAGTCAATTTTCTCTAATTTGGAGAGGTTGGTTAGTCATTTGCTCATGCTATCAATAGAGAAGAGGGAGTTTCTGCAAAAATCGTGTTTTCTCCTGTTGAGTGTATTTCCTTTGATGTGAGAACTTGTTTCTTGCTTAATCATGGAGATTTGTGAGTTACATTTGTGTATTACTGAGTGAGTTGTATGAAGGAAGAGGTTTACTGATATAATGAGTGGAAAAGGACTGAAGAAAGTTCCAGAATTGTGAAAATCATCTGAATGTACAGAATCGCGATTGTCTCGTCTCTGTGATACAGGTGATATTTTTCAATTTTGAGTTCATATTTGTATTCTACTGATAAAATAGCATGGTTTTGACACAAAGATCATAGAAAATGATGGAGATTTGCCTTAGATATGGTAAACCCTAGATTTTCTCTTCATCTTCAATTTTTCTCAGCAATCCAGCCATTAATCTCTTATTTCCTTGAATCTATTATCTTGAAGGGGCTGTGGTCTTATGGATATTCCTAGGATTGACAAAATAAAGATGATTTGTTGATTCTTTGTTACTTCATGATTGGAGAGGACAACTTGGAGTCCAAAACAAAACATTTTTTGGCACCGTTGCCGGGGAACATTCCAAGAACTTCTTTGAAGTTGGACCTTTGCTGGATCTTTAGTTGATGATGGTAACCAACACAAGAACAAGGTAAAGCTCATCAATTAGGAAAAGTGCACATGAATAGGTAGATATCATTGTTTGTCTTTAGGGAAGAAGAAAGCAATGGATGTCTTGTAGAAGTGGAAGTGCTGAAATCTTTGTAAATTGATAGTTGCTCATCATATTGGTGAAGTAAAAGTGCAGGTGTGTGGAGGATTTGAGCCAAGAAGCTGAAGATGGAGGTAACTTGAATCTATTCTTGCATTTCTAGATTTCTTTTTGCCCAAGTACTAGACACCATGGGTGATCTTGGGAAGATAACATGGTGATATTAAGGAAAGGACAGTTAAAGTAGCTAGATGTAAGAATGAGGGATTCAGTTGTTGACCAAATCTGAGCATTAATCTTGAGTTGTTCTGCATTTTGAAAAAATATATGATTGAGTTTATCTTTACAAAAATTGATTGCCTTTCATAACACTTTTTCATTTGAGAAACTTTCTTTTGTACTTTAGTGATAGCTAAGGACATAGAAACTCATAACCAATCAAGAACCAAGGGATCAGCAGATCTCCAAAACCAGAAACCCTAAGTAAAGTGTTCTCCTTTATTTTTAGGGCAAAAATACCAAACAAATTCACAAAACCTATCAAAAATTATTAAACAAATTTCTTTTCTTGTTAGAAAGTTGGAGTAAGGTGTTGTGGATAAGAGTGATTGTGGAGAAGTGAAAAAAGAAACAAAAAAATGGTCAAAAAACCAGAAAATTAGAAAACACGATTCTCTGCACAGAATCGCGACTTTCTGAAAAAAGTGATTGATTTTGAAATAACATTTTAAGTGAAAGTTGAATTGAAGTTGTTGAAGGGTCTTGAAGGTAATCAGGAAGAAAAAACTACTCAAATTGGCATAAAATCAAAAATAGAGAAAAACACGATTTTCTGCACAAAGTCGCGATTTTCTGAGGAAGATTGTGATTTTGGTGCAAAAGTTCAGGAGTGGAGTGAATGACAAAGGAAAGAAGGAATTGAAGCAAAACAAAGAGAAAGAAAGTTTTAAAAAAATAGAGATCAAAAAAATTCCAAAAAACCCAGAAAATTAGAAAACACGATTCTCTGAACAGAATCGCGATTTTCTGTAAAAAGTGTTGTTTCTAGAATAACATTTCAGGTGACTCATGTATTGAAGTTGTGAAGGGTATTGAGAGAAGGCAAGGACATAGAATACTCAAATTGCACAAGAAAAGATCTACAGAAAAAACACGATTCTCTACACAAAATCGCGATTTTCTGTAAAAAATTTGATTTTCTAGCAAATTTGAGTACATTGAGATAAGAAAGTGTAAAGGAGACCAGTAAGATTGAGTAAGTGAATTGGAACAAGGGAAAGAGTGTGGAAAATTGAAAATCACACAAAATCGCGATTTTTTGAGCACTATATAAACAGAAAATTGAAGAAGAAATTCATTTGAGAGTGAGAGTGAGGGAGAGAGAGAGTGAGCAGAGCTGCCGGAATCGCGATTTTCAGCAAACAGTGGCCTTTGGAACAATTTTCACCCAAGCAAGAAAGGTAAGAATCCTAACATCATTCTTGAGTACATATTTTTGGTTTTGAGTGAAAAATAACACCAAAAAATAGAAAAAATAAGAGGAGAACAAAATCACGATTTTCTGATTTCTTGAGTTTTTACTAAGAAATCATTAATTTTTGCTTTAGTTGCTTTATTGCATGTTAAAATTTTAATAAGGCGATTCTATAGGTGAAAAAAATATTGAAAAATCAATATTTTGAAATTTTGTCAAAGACTGGACAAAATCGCGATTCTGAGTTTTAACTCAAAATCGCGATTCTGTGAAAGGTGCCACCAACATCGCGATTCCCAGAACGCGATTTTCATTAGAAAATCGTGTTTAACAATCTGTGAGCAATCACGATTGTCTGGGAACAAAATCGTGGAAAACACGATCTTGTGAACAAAATCGTGAAAATCACGATTTTCACACGAAATCGTGAAAAACACGATCTTGTGAACAAAATCGTGAAAATCACGATTTTCACACGAAATCGTGAAAAACACGATCTTGTGAACAAAATCGTGAAAATCACGATTTTCACACGAAATCGTGAAAAACACGATTTTCAACAGAGAATCGTGAAAATCACGATTTTCACTCAAAATCGTGAAAAATACGATTTTCAACAGAAAATCGTGAAAATCATAAATTCCACAGAAAATCGTGGGAAAAACACGATTTTATTCAGAAAATCGTGAAAATACATAACCTAAGCAGAAAATCGTGAAAAAACACGATTTTATTCAGAAAATCGTGAAAATACATAACCTAAGCAGAAAATCGTGAAAAAACGCGATTTTATTCAGAAAATCATGAAAATCCATAACCTAAGCAGGAAATTGTGAAAATAGGTGAATGATACTTAGGTCTGGAAATAAAATAAATACACTTTCTAAACAAGACCTAGCAAGGAAGGGAAAAGAGCCAGGAAGTAGTAAAAGATCATAAAGAAGTTTAGGGCAAGAAAATAACATGGAAAACCTAAATGAAACAAATGAGTCAATAGAAACTGGGGATCTTAGAAACATCCTCAAATACATGTATACAAATAGGTTTGGAGCCTATGTATATCAGGATGGAATGCATAAATTCCTCATTAGATTGAGAAATTTAGAAGTTCCCCTGAATATAACCCCAGTAGCACAATTCAAGGATGGAAGATATGAAGATAGGCAAGGATGTGTATACATCCTCTCTCAAGACCCAGAAAATTCAAATGACCTAGGGCAATGTGCTGATAAGGGACCTTGGGAGCATAACATAGAACAAACAAATTTGCCCAGGCCAAATGAAAACCACACTAGCAATGAACAACAACATGGGAGGATGACACATATTTCCCCAAATCCCTTTGACAAGGAACCAGATGGATACAATGACTTCCCACTTAGAAGAAGACCTCATTGGCAGCCTCAGGGTAGAATGCTTAGACCATACCAAGTAGCCAAATGCATGAAGAACCAATATGAAGGGTATTCAGATCCTCATGCTCATGCAGCAGAATTTAGACAACTAATTAGAGCTGAGGAAGTAGAGGATTACAAGGTGCAATTTGAAGCATTTGGATTAACCCTAACAGGACCAGCCTTATCCTGGTTCATTCCCTTGAGGAAGGAAATGTATCTGGACATTGAATCTTTTTTAGAAGCTTTCATTGGAGAATTTTCTAAGACTGGGATAAAACATAGTACAGCCACATTAATACATAGTTTCAAACAACAAAAGGAGGAAAATGTTAGAGAAGCAGCCAGAAGATTTAAACAATACATTGATAGATGCCCAAGAGAGGAAGTACCTTCCATGGCAAAACAAGTATCCCTATTCATTGAAGGTTTGAGAAGTGCTCAACTAAGAACCCTAGTGTACTATAGGAGATGTCCTGACTTAGCAGCCTGTGTGAAGGAGGCAATAGACTTGGAGGACAACAGAGGTCAAGATCTGTTGGCATTTGATCAACCTAGATCATATGAAGACAAAATTCCTCCAGCAGAAGAATTGGCTCAGGCCATTGCTAAAGCCCTAGAGGTAAACACTAAAGCTAATCTGATTAACTCTAGGATAAACACAAACAAAAAATGTTACATTTGTGGAGAAAATCATCTGGCACAACAATGCCCATATCAGAAGCCTCCACACTTGCAAGATAGGAAGACACTCAAATACTGCACACTAGAGAGAAAATGGACAAACCATACCAGGGAGGAATGCTTCTATAACAAACAACCCGTCAAGGAAAGAGACTACATGGCTCAG
Source organism: Ceratopteris richardii (assembly GCA_020310875.1). Taxonomy (NCBI): domain Eukaryota; kingdom Viridiplantae; phylum Streptophyta; class Polypodiopsida; order Polypodiales; family Pteridaceae; genus Ceratopteris; species Ceratopteris richardii. Next base: position 75,137,355 of record CM035424.1, on the reverse strand, counting down.
AGGGAATCAGGTTATACTGAGCAACCAAGACCAGTGTTGGGACAACAGCCTCCTATTCCAACTAATGTGGTACCAGTCAAATATACACCCATAGACGAAGGAAATTCAAGATTCAGATCACCTTATAAGGAAGAGTATCAATGGAGTGAGGGACATCAGGAAGAATGGGAAGATTATGAAATAAGAGAACCTGAGCTTAGAGCCCTAGATTTGAGAAATGGAAAAATTGAAATGGACATAGCAACATTCATGTACATTACCAACAACTACATGTCCAATCAAAAACCTCAATTCAAAGGGGGACCAAAGATAACATGTTATAGGTGTGGGGGAGAGCATTTCATCAGAGACTGTCCACAACCTCCAACATTCAGGATAGAGGGAGCATACTGCAAGGATTGTGGCAGAGAACACCTGATCAAAGACTGTCGAAAAAATCCCCAAAAACAACAGAACACACCCAATAGCATACCACTAAAAACAGTCAATATTATGGAACAAGAGGAATTGAGTGACAATGATCAAGTTGGAATCAATGTTATAACAAGGGCACAAGCTAAGCAACAGGAAACAAATAAGGAACAAAGTGAAGGTTCAGCCTCAAAGGTGAAAAGGAATAAACAAAAAGAGAAGTGGGAAAAGAAAAAAAGAATGGGCAAAAACTTGGAAGAAGACAATAAGGAACAATCAAAAAGTACTCCTCCCCAAAACACTCAAAATCAGTCTGAAATAGGACACTCTCAGAGTCTAGAAACCCTAATCAAAGCATATAAGGGAAAAATCCAAGAAGGACCAAGTCCTGCAGATCATGCAGTGGCTTATCCTATACCAGAGTTAGAGCAAGAAAGAATGCTAAAGTGCAAACAAATTATCCAAGAAACACAACTCAGATTAGGGGAAGAAGACAGTTCTCAGAGAACAATTGAACAAATTGAGAAAACAAGAACATGGAAAAGCGTTAACAAAGAGGAAAATCCACAATTAACATTCCAAATGATCATAGATGAACAATGTAGCATTACATGTCATACAACATGGGAAAACTTGTTGAAACAAAATCCTCACCTACAAAACAAAATAAATAAAGGGGAAACAATACCTGGAAACCTTCATTCACCAACACAAGAATTAGAGGAATTATGGTATATTCCTATTGATAAAATAGGAGGATATTGTGAAGGAGAAGAAGGGAATTCAACCCTAAAATTACAATATGGAAAAAATTCAGCTAAAGCCATTTTGGATAGTGGATCAGGAGTGGCCATAATGACTAAACAAACTTGGGAGAAATGGGGAAGAAATGAATTACTACCCACTAAGATGAGGTTACAACTTGCAGATGGGCATATAGAAAAACCCCTAGGAATTTGGGAGAAAGTGATTGTGGACATATGTGGTATAGAAATAGAGCATACCTTTGCCATAGTGGAATTTCCACAATCCACTTCATATGAAATTATCCTAGGAAGACCTTTTATGAGACAAATGCAAATTGTACAAGATTGGGGTAATGATTGTTTATATCTCCAAAGCAAAGGAAGAATAACAAGAGTGAACCTGAGAAATGGGCACTACTGTGATGTATCTCCTCAAGAATGGTATAAAATACATCAAAATCAACAAGAAAGTGAGGAATCAGACATGGAGGATCAGGAAGAGAGTGAATCAGCAATATGGAAGTGCAACATGATAAGAAATCTCACCAATAGAAAGAGAAGACTGAAAAGAGAGGAATGTGTGGAAGAAAGAAAAGTACAGGATGAAAGCTATGTGCCACAACAATTTAAAGATGAAGAGTTTGAGCCTTATGGGTGGAATCAAATCTTGGCTACTATGGATCTGGCCAGTGAAGAATATGTAGGAGTGAAATTCCAAAATGAAGAAGGCTTTGATGTTTTCCACATTAGCATACACATGATAAGTGTACCAAAAACAGAAGAGGAGCAAAATAAAGAAATAATATTACAAAAAGGAAAAACACGGTATTTGGAAACAGTAAAAGCCGAGGATGCAATCAAAGACAAAATCTCAGGCAAATACAAGGAACATAAACACAAGGAAATAGAAAGAGATCAGACAAAGGAGAAGAAAGAGAAAGAGATCAATAAGGATCAATATTTTGATGTACCAGCAAATTTTAAAACTTATGAGGTAGAAGACAGACTACTCCTGAAAATGAAACCAAAAAGAGAGAAGAAAAAAGGAGAAGCTTATGACAATGAAGAACAAACAAAAAAGATTGTGATTACTCAGGAAGAAGGAGAAGAGAGACAGATAGTGATAGCTGATGATATGACCACACAAGAAGAAGAAGCCTTAAGGAGTCTCGCAAAGAACTATAGGGATGTATTTGCTTACAGTTATAAAGATTTAAAAGGAATTGATCCAAAAATCTGTGAGCATAAGATTCCTATGACACCTGATGCAAAACCAAGCAAACAGAGACACTACACATTTAATGATAAATACTCTGCCAAAATAAAAGAAGAAATTGACAAGTTGTTGGCGGCTAATTTCATTTATGAAATAGAGTACACTGAATGGATATCACCTATAGTTGTGGTGCCAAAGAAGAATGGAAAACTTAGGGTTTGCATCAACTTGAAAAAAGTGAATGCAGCAACTATAAGGGATAGTTATCCACTGCCAATAACAGATCATCTTCTTGAGAGAGTTGCAGGAAAGGAGGTTTACAGTTTCCTAGATGGTTTCTCAGGCTACAATCAAGTGCCAATAGCCTTAGAGGACCAACACAAGACTGCCTTTTCTACAGAATGGGGGGTTTATGCCTTTAGGGTTATGCCCTTTGGACTAACCAATGCTCCAGCAACCTTTCAAAGATTGATGTGTCATATTTTCAAAGAATTCCTGAGAAATGTAATGGAAATCTATGTGGATGATCTGTGCACTTTTTCTTTAAAAAGACAAGATCATTTACAAGATTTAGAAAAAATATTCAAGAAATGCAGGACATACAGAGTATGCTTAAATCCTGAAAAGTGTGTATTCTTTGTGAGACAAGGTAGAATGTTGGGTCACATAGTTTCAAAAAATGGAATTTCTACAGATGAGAAGAAGATAAAAGCAATAATAGAACTTCCAAGACCTACAAATGTGAAGGAACTCCAAACTTTTATGGGACATTGTGGGTACTATAGAAAATTTGTACACAAATTTGCTGATATAGCTAAACCCTTATATGCCTTAATCACAAAGTTTGAGTGGACTGAAGAACGTGACCAAGCCTTTGAAACATTAAAAACTTGTTTGGTGACAGCACCAATTTTAAAAACACCTCAGTGGGATAAAATTTTTCATGTACATGTCGATGCTTCAAATTATGCTCTGGGATGTGTGTTAGCACAACCTATAGAAGGAAGCAAGTTAGATTTCCCAGTAGCATATGCAAGTAGACAATTAAACATTGCAGAAAAAAATTACACAACCACTGAGAGAGAAGGATTGGGAATGATATTTGCTGTCAAAAAGTACAGACATTATCTATTGGCCAACAAGTTTAAATTCTTTGTGGATCATCAAGCTCTACTCTATTTAGTAAATAAACCATGTCATACAGGAAGAATAGTAAGATGGTTTCTTTTACTAATGGAATTTGAATTTGAGGTGGTGGTTAGACAAGGAAAAACACACTTGAGAGCAGATCATTTGTCAAGAATCCAATCAAAAGAACCTAGTTCACCTATAGATGATGATTTGCCAGATACATACTTATTCAAAGTGGAAAGTGTTCCTGAATGGTCTATGTCATTAGTTCCTTTGCTAACCATGGGACCGTGTAGCACATTAGGGAATAACACACATCTGGTGTTACAAAGCAGAAATTTCATGTTGTTAGCTGGACATTTGTATCACCTTAGTCAGTCAGGCATACTGGAATTTTGTACTCTAGAGGAGGAGCAATATGAATATGTAAGAAGAGCTCATTACTGGAACCCATGTACTCATGCTTCCAGGATAGTTACTTTAAGCAACCTTAATAGGATGGGAGTACATTGGCCAAACAAGATTCAAGATGTGGAGAGATATGTTGATAATTGTAAAAAATGTCAAACATTGGAGGAATCAGATTTGATAACTTTATATTGGTTTCAAAAAAACCATAAATGGAGTGAACATATTGTAGAGGAATTGAAGAGAAAGAAGAAAGGGAAACAGGTAATAGCTGGTGCTGACTCAAGAAACTTACAAGTGATCTCGGAAGAATATCAACTCATAGGAGAACAACTATATAAGAGAGGAATGGATGGATATCTGAGAATTTGTGTTCCTGAAGGAAAGTATTTAGAAATGTTGGAAATGGCACACTCAGGAGTGGCAGGAGGACATTTTTCAAGTGATAGAATAGCCAAGCTCATATTGTACTCTGGCTTTTGGTGGCCAACCCTATTTGCTGATGCAAGAATTTATGTAAAAAGATGTGATGTCTGTCAAAGGGTGAGTCAACCAAACAAAAGAGATAATATGCCATTAATTCCTTTAATTTCAGCCAGAGCTTTTAGCAAATGGGGATTGGATTTTATTGGACCAATACATCCTCCAGCCAGACAAACCCATGCAGAATACATAATAGTAGCTACAGATTATTTGACAAAATGGGCTGAGGCCAAAGCTACTAAAAGAAATGATGCTCACACTACTGCCAGATTTTTGTATGAAAACATTATCACTAGATTTGGACTACCAATTGAACTGGTAAGTGATAGGGGAACTCATTTTTTAAATCAGATCATAGAAAACATGACCAACCACTTTTTGATCAGTCATAGAAAATCAGCCCCATATCACCCACAAGCTAATGGCTTAGCAGAAAGTACTAATAAAGTACTCTGTGCAGTATTGTCCAAACTAGTCAACACAAATAGAAATGACTGGGATTCTCAACTTAATCATGTTCTCTGGGCCTACAGAGTGGCATACAAAACTGCAATAGGAACTACCCCATTTAATTTAGTATATGGCCAAAATGCAGTTTTACCCATGGAATTTCTTATTCCAACATTAAAAGTGGGTAATCAATATAATTGGACAGGACATGAATTATCCGAGAGAGTCATAGATTTGGAAAAACTGGGAACTTCTAGACTCCAAGCAGTGATGAGTATATACGCAGACAAGAAAAGACAGAAAGCTTATCATGATGTTCACATTAAAGACAAAGATCTACAAGAAGGAGACCTGGTCTTGGCTTACACAGTTAAGGAACATCAGAGAAAATTTCAGAAAAAAGGTCATGGGCCATACATTATACATCAGATAAGTAAAAGTGGAGCCATTCAATTAGCTAACATTGATGGAGAAATCATGCCAAATTTCATAAGTGGATGCAGAGTTAAGAGGTATGATTGTCCATTAACTCCTGATGAATGGAGAAGACTGCAAAAGACCCAAAATAGAAAAAAAGAAGAGAAGAACATCAGAAAAGAGGCTCAACAAGAAGCCAAGGAGAGAATAAGGAAATTGAAAGAAGTGTGTTTATGTGAAAACACTCTAAAGCAAAGAGAACATTTGCCTATGATATTGATGGATTATCAGAATAAAAATATTAGGGTTTTAATAGATTCAGGAGCTCAAGTGAATCTAATTAGCTCAGCCTTGGTCAATAAGTTTAACCTTAAGAGGGCTGAAAGCAGAATTCTGATCAAAACCCTGGGAGGGAAAATGATTCAGAGCATATCTTCACTTTCTATTAAAGTTAAATTTAATGATGAATATATGGATATAGATTGTGAAGAGTGGCCAGACCAATTCATGACTGAAAAGTTGATTTTGGGACAACCTTGGCTCAAACAAGGTAAAGTTGTTTTCAACTTTGAGAAAATGAAGCTTAATTTGACCATAAATGACAAAAAGTTTTTAATGTTTTTTTTGAGTAATGAAGGACAGGAGGTTTATCTAGATGTTCTTGACCCAGATATGGAAGGATTTACTTTCTCAATGAAGGACAGGAACATATTACCAATACCAAGTGCTCAAGCTTCATACAAGCAAACCACACAAGAGATCTCGGGAGTAAAAACAACTGGTGAGACAAAAATAAGAAGACAGTTATGGACACATCAACAAAACAGAACTACAAACACATGGAGAAAGGGCACGCACAGATGGTATCCACCAAAACAGGAAGAGGGAATAAAATGGGTATGGAAACCAAAAGAGGCTACAAGAAGTTTGTCTATGAAACATGGATACTTGTATGATACAAAGACATTGAGAGTGAAGCATTGTTGGGTAAAAAAATCAGAATTGAGTCAATGGAAGAGAGATCATCCACACTTAACCTATTTTCAGATCGGTGGAACAAAATACTATTTAAAAAAAAAAAAAAAGAGAGAGAGAAAGAAAAAAGAAAAGGAGGGAGAATGAATGACAAAAGCAACATGTTCTTCTAAATTCTTTTTCCTTGAAAGGGAATTAGGAGGGGAAGGAAAGCAGAAAAAATGTCATTATTATTAAAAAAAAAAAAGAGAGAATAAATTGAAAAAAAGAGGATAAATTGAAAAAAAAAGGGGAAAAATGTATTTTAATTTCTATCTAAAATTAAAAGCACAAAAGCAAGATATAGGGAGGGAGAAAGTACCTTATCATGGAAAATCTGTATTATTTTGTTCAAAATTTTGTGTGACCATCTTTTTTATTTCTATTTTTTGAAGTCTTTACATTAATCATCTTTTCCATCATCTTCTTTCTATTTAAGAATTGTTTTCTTTTTTGAGTAAGGAATTGACAATTGAAGAGAGCACATTAGATATCTTGCTACACCTGTATTGCTCACTTAAAAATTGAGTCCTTTGGAAAAAGAAAAAATTGTTTGGAACTTGTCTCTTTCATTTGTTCATATCAGTGACATACCAGAATGAGACAGTATTTTTTGTGAATTCTTGTGACTCATGTGGGTGGAGTGTTTTTCTTTTCTTTGATATATAAACACAGGATGGTGAATACAAAAGAATTGACCATTCATGACTTCAAAGCTGACTCAGTAACCTGGTCAAGAGGACATTGGTTCTTGGACAGTGAGAGCACAGTGGAGCAGGTGGACCTGGAATCAGATGAAGATACAGGAATTCCAGAGGCAGAAGGAGCAGTAAAAGAACTGAAGGAAATTCTGGGAGTAATAGGTCAGCACATCTTCACAGTAGAAGTGGGAGGTTATAAATACACCATGTTGTGTCAGGAGTTTTATAGGTTTCAAAGAACTACTGTCAACTTAAAAAGATGGAAAGCTGTGGGATTGCATAAACTATTGGAGGAACCAATCTTCTTCATTGACTTTGAAAGGGTAGCACAGGTAATGAACAGTTTGGAAGAAGTTGGAACAAGGAATGATGCTTATTTCAGGTGCAAAGTGAAGAACAAAGATGATCAGGAGGTGCGTATTACCATTAAAGCAGAACATATTAGAGCTGCTTTACAATTTTATCCAATGGGCACCAAACTGGATCAAAGCTTTGTAAAAAAGAATAAGGATACTTATACAGGATATGGAAAGTTCACGGATTTTAAAGGAAAAGAGAATGAAGAATATGCAATTAGAATGTTTTTGCAATATTTTTGTTTTCCCAAGCTGCCTAGATACACCATGCCTCACAAATCAGTAACTCTGTTGATGTTCAACAATAAAGACAAAACCAAACCATTTGGAGTTATGGATGTCTCACCATACATCCATGAACAGTTAAAGGAAGCAGCCAAACATTGGGAGCAGAAGAAATTTATGAATGGAGCCCAGTTTTTGACAAGAATTATTTATCATATCTTGGGTATGGAAGAACAATTGAAATTAGCTCCAGAAGCCCAATACTTCAGAAATTTGATGTCAGGAGTAAAAAGTCCTCCCAAAAGGATGCAGGCTAAAGACACAGTGGGACAAACCAGTATGAGGGGAGCTGGGATGAAGAGGAAAATTATCTCTGAAGAAGTAGTGCCTGTTAAAAAGAGGAAAGTGGATCCAAGAAAAATAGAAATGGAGCAGATTGAAGCAACAAAAGAAGAACATGTGGCAGCCCAAAAAGGGGTACAATCCTCTAGTGAACCTCACCCCCCACAGACAAGTAAAGAGCAATTATTTACTTATTTAACTCAGGGAAACAATAAAAGAGCAACGTACGAAGCCCAATATCAGAAAATGCTGGAAGACTATTCCTACAAGGCTACAGATTGGATACAGGAGGAGGTGGAGCATTATGAAGTTTTACATGAGGAAATGATGGCAGCCGAGACCGAAGAAATATTTGTGAAAAAAGAAGTAGAGTTGCTGGCATACTTCAAAGAGTTGCAAGGACCTCCAGAGGCCAGGACTACTGTTGTGGTAAAAAAGAAAGTGCCAAAAAAGCAAGTCCAAAAGAAGAAACTAGTCCAGAAGGGAAAAGAAAAAGCAGTAGCTGAAGTTACAACAGTTGAAGACACAGAAGCAACAGTCATTGAAGCAACTCAGAAGTCTACCACAGTGAAGGAAGTATTAAAGTCTACAGAGCAAGAAGTAGGAGGATCCTCACGATTCTCATCCGATTCAGATAGTGACATTGAGAGTTTTTTGTTGAAAAGTTTAAACTTGTCAATACCCAACACGCCTAATGTAGCTATACAGGCTGTAGAAAAAATGAAGACACCTGAGGATACAAATAAGAAGTCTAAAGAAAGGCAGACTCATGAAGAAACTGTCCAACAGATGAGTGTTGAAGAAGAAAGAAGACTGTTAAAAGGAAAGGCAAGAATGACAGAAGAGGAAAACCAAAGGAGAGATGAAGATAGCTTTGGAATAGTGAATGTTGGTATAAATTCAATATGGACCAAGCCTTCACAGACACATTTCCAAATGAATGCAAGTTTAGAGGAACTAGCAAAGAAGGTATTCAGCAGTTCATATATTCAGCAGAAGGATGCACCTAAAGAACAGGAAATCAAGAAGATAGAACCAGAAAAGAGTGCTCAAGATGTCTTAGGACAGGTGATAGAAGAAGGAATTATTCAAAGTATAAAAGATGTACTGCAGGAGATAAACAGTAATAAGGAATCTACATACAAGGGTGAGCAGGAACAGGAAGAAGGAATAGATTCTATGGATATGGATGAGCAAGATCATGAATATACAAATCAGGGGAGTGATGATCAAATAAAAGCTTTTCATGCAAATGTATCAGATACAGCTCAAGAAACGGGAAGACAGGAAATGCAGAAAAATGATGATCAGGTTATCCATGTGGAAGATATTGAATCAATAGTAGTTCAAGAAAAATTGGTACACGGAGAAGAAATGCAAGGTCAAGAAGGAAGGAATTCATTGGAAGAAAATAGAATTTCAAACCTCTCAGATCAGAAGAGTGCAAGGGACAGAGTATTGGAGCTTGAAGAAGATGATATTAATCAAGAAACACAGAATGATGCTTCCAGTAATGAAGAACAAGATACAAGGGATATAGAGGATGAAACAAAAGCAGAGGAAGATGAGGAAGGTAAAAGAGATAAGCAAATTGAAATCAGACAAGCAGAAATGGAAGTTGGTTTGGAAAGGATACCCAAGAATATAAGGTCAGCCTGTCAAATAATCATGAATAATATTGAACAGTTCAGACCATCTAGCAGGAATATGATCATATCAGGCATGGTGGCTGAATCTGAATTTGAGAAAGGGAGTATGATTATCAAAGAACACAGAAAGGAAAAGGATCAGATGTCAGAACAACTGAGGTCAATTCAGAAGAAAAATGAAGAGTATGTCAATAGAATAATTGCTTTGGAAGAAATTGAAGTTCAGAAGCAGAACAAAATACAATATTTGGAGGATAAGAGTGTGAAGTTATCAGAACAGAATGCCAAGATGGAAATGGAACTAAAAACCATAGGAGGAAGATACAGAACACTACAAACCTCATATCAAATTTTGACTAGGGCCCATGAAGATATTAATAAGTTGCTGCTAGAAGAAGGTCTAGTAAAAGATGGAAGTAAACCTGCCCAATTGACAGAGGAAGAAAAAGATGAAATGCATAAAGAAATTCAGAAACTCCAAGAAGAATTAAAGGAAGCCAAAGAACTAGAAAAGCAGGCAAGTACACATGCTGCTACAGCTATGAGAGGGTATAACAAGTTGTTTTTGAATACAGAGCAAGAGAGGAAGGATTGGCAGGACAAGTTGGAAAGAGAAAGAATGGACTGGATGAAAGAAAGAGAAGATTTGATAACTCAGAATAAAAGCTTAAGGATGACCTTAGAAGACTTACAGAAACAACTGGAGAAATCAAAAGCTCAGGAAGAGGTTCAGAATCAGGTACATGCAGAAGATACCAATACAAGAGAGTATGAAATAGGAGATGCTGATAGAGAACAGGAAAACTATGAAGCAGTAGCCAAAAGATCTGAGGAAGAGTACACTGAGGAATTTGTTCAGAAGTTGCTGACTAGCAGAGAATCAAGAATGGAGTTTATGAGAAAAATGCATGATGATTATGAGAACCAGATTGTCACATTTGCTTTAACTAAAGGCATCAATCCAGATCAGCACCATTGGGCTGCAGATGGATTAGGAATTCCTTTTTGTATGGTATTGGAAAGCATAAAAAATTATCAGTTGGCCAGAGTGGGATTAGCTCCAAATCAATATTTTGAATATGAAGAGGATATTAATGTTACAAAGGAATTATTTGAAAGAGCTAACCCAAAATGGAGGAATAAATGGTTGGATGCTAATAAAGAGTGTAGGAGAATCTGGAAGGAGGCACCTTTGCACTTAAAGATTAATCCAGCTTATTGTCCTGTGGCCAGAAGAAGGGAGTGGACTGTTTTTTGGGAAAGAAGAAAAACAGGGCAGATTCCAGCAAAATGGCTAAACTTTCCAAAAATAGCAGGTCCAAAGGCAGGAACTTGGCCTACTAAAAGTTACATGGTGAATACTGCTGAGTCTGTCATATCAAATTATAAAGATGTCAATGACCCTGCTTGTATACTACTTGTCAGAATAATGAGGTTAATTCTAGCCTGTATAGAAACCTACACTGATACAGATGTCAGAATTTTGAACTACATAGGTTTTAATTCGCCAATAGATGCTCTATTGTTTGATCTAAGTGAGACACCAGACAGGATTTGTTTGATGGCCTACTACAGTAGAATAATATTTTTGGGCAGTCATTTTTTGCAAATATTTGAAGATGCTTTTGATTATGGATTCTTTGAAAGGGAGTCAGAAATTTTTGGAAACTTATCTGTTGTTACAAAAGCAAGACTTACTGCCTATGAAGCCGCTTACACAGAATACTTGAAGAAGGATGTCATAGATAAGCCTGAAGCTGCAGTACAATGGAGGAAAGCCTTGTTTGAAATGGTCAATAACTTGAATGTCACAGAAAGGAAGAGCCATGATTTGGTGTCACAAGTGTACCAAAGGAAGAAGAAATAAAGCTGAGCTCACATAAGGAAGTCTTTTGTCAGGAGCCAAAAGCTCTAGGAGGGGAAGAATGTTGGAAGGTGTATTTTTGGAAAGCATTTTTGATGTAGAAAATTAGTAAAAAGCCAAAAAACTTGTAAAATATTTATGCAATGGTTGTAAAAATAAGGAAGAGTCTTCCTTATGTAGTTAAGGACCTCATGTAATTTTTGTAGAATTTTTAGAAACTCTTAGATAGCATATTTTTAGAAAATTAGAGAAAAAGACCTAATTTCAAGTGTGAAAAGGGACACTTGAAAATGTATATAAGTCAATTTTCTCTAATTTGGAGAGGTTGGTTAGTCATTTGCTCATGCTATCAATAGAGAAGAGGGAGTTTCTGCAAAAATCGTGTTTTCTCCTGTTGAGTGTATTTCCTTTGATGTGAGAACTTGTTTCTTGCTTAATCATGGAGATTTGTGAGTTACATTTGTGTATTACTGAGTGAGTTGTATGAAGGAAGAGGTTTACTGATATAATGAGTGGAAAAGGACTGAAGAAAGTTCCAGAATTGTGAAAATCGTCTGAATGTACAGAATCGCGATTGTCTCGTCTTTGTGATACAGGTGATATTTTTCAATTTTGAGTTCATATTTGTATTCTGCTGATAAAATAGCATGGTTTTGACACAAAGATCATAGAAAATGATGGAGATTTGCCTTAGATATGGTAAACCCTAGATTTTCTCTTCATCTTCAATTTTTCTCAGCAATCCAGCCATTAATCTCTTATTTCCTTGAATCTATTATCTTGAAGGGGCTGTGGTCTTATGGATATTCCTAGGATTGACAAAATAAAGATGATTTGTTGATTCTTTGTTACTTCATGATTGGAGAGGACAACTTGGAGTCCAAAACAAAACAATCCTATTGATGAAAATCGCGATTCTGTAGCCAATTCTTGATTTGATCTCTTGATGTTCAATTCTTACTGATATTTTGAAATTTGATTTCCTTTACTCACTCAACTTGATGAAACCTCTTTCAATCACTTACCTCAATACCCAAAAGTGCAGAAATAATTCAAACTCTTTTTCTTACAGAAAATTGCGATCCTATGAAGAGAATCGTGTTTTTTCTGAACTTCCAATTTTTGCAGTTTTTTGACTTTTCTTTCCACCTAGTGCCCTTCAGTGTTCTTCACCAACTCCATGTCACTTGTCACCTGCAATTATACACCATCACACTCATTAAAAATATATTTTTTGAAAAAATTTGAACAACAACTTTCACTTTAGATATTTTTTATTTTCTTTCAATTTTCAAAATTCTTTTCCACTTTTTCTCCTCCAATTTCCACAACAATACTCGAGTCCAAGTTTCTAAGAAAAAAGGAAATTTGTTTGAATTTTTTTATGGATTTTATGGATTTTTTTAGTATTTTGCCCTAAATCAAGGTAAACACTTCACTAAAGGTTTCTTGTTTAGAGATCCACTGATCTTTTGTTTCATGATTGATTATATTCTTCTATGCTTGTAATCTAATCAGTTTAAGAGTAGAGCTTTCCAAGGAAATATGTGCTAAGAAGTCCAATTATCAATTCATGCAAAGATAAACTCAAACATTTTTTCTTTTCAAGATGCAAATAAATCTTTTCTCAAGATTATTGCTTTGCTTTGGCTAAACAAATGGATCTTATCTATTTGCATATAGCTACTTTACTTGACTTTCCTCAATGCAATCATGTCATCTTTTCCAAGACGAACAAATTTGCTTGGTACTTGGCCAAAAAGCGCTCTACAAATGCAAAAGATAGTCACATTTTACCTTCCCTTCAACAATCTTGATTCAATTTTTCACACACCTGCACTTTACTCTTAAAAACGATATAAGCAACTATCAAGTTTCAAGAATTTCATCACTTCTTTATCTCAAAAGGTTAACTCTTGCTTCCTTTTCCCAAAAGACAAGCAAAGAAACCTACCTTTTCATGTTTCCTTTCTTGATTAAAGAGTAGTACCTTTTCAATTTGTTCCATACCATCAACAATGGAAGATCCAACAAGGTCCAAACTTCCATGAAGCTTTTGCTTTGTCCCCGGCAACGGCGCCAAAAAATGTTTGTTGTTACCCTTTGTAGTTGTCCTCTCCAATCATTTTAACATAAAGGATCAACAATACATCTTACATTTATCAATCCGGGAAATATACAAAGACCACAACCCCTTCTAGATGATGGAAACCAAGAATAATAGAAAAATGACTGATTTTCTCAGAAATGATGAAGATGAAGAGAAATTTCTAGGGTTTTGATTATCTTGAGCTATACTACATCATTTTCAATGATCTTGGTGCCTAAAGTGTGTTATTTTCTCAGCAGAACACAATTATGAAGTCAGATTTCAAAAATGTTACATCTAACCCTCAGATGAGACAATCACGATTCTGTGAAAACTGATGATTTCCATCTCCAACTCTATTCTTCAGCACTTTCTCACTCAATACATCAAGAATCACCTCTCTTCATACACATTAATCAGAAATACACAAAAGAAGCTTGCAAAATCCATGGATTACACATAGAATAGACTCAACAAATCTAAAGAAAGTACATAGTTCTGCTATGTATGCAAAGAATAAGAAGAAAAATGAGAAAGGTAAAGCAAAGGATGAAGAAGAGGTTACTACTCAAGCAAATTATGCAAGAGGAAGAGGTATTGGAAGAGGTAAAGGTCGAGAAAATGGAAGAGGTAGAGGTAATCAGAACAATAACAAGAAGACATGCTGGATTTGTGGATTGAGCAATCATCTAGCATATGATTGTTGGCATAACCAACAAGGATCAAATCAAAATAAAAGCAATAATGGCAGAGGAAGAGGTGGAAGGTTTCAGAATCAATTTCAAAGAGGAAGACAGAATTCAAGAGGAAGTTTTGGTAGAGGTGGTGGAAGAAATTGGAATCAGAATCAGTCTTATAATACTACATACTACAACTATGCAAATGATACACAGAATGACAACCATACAACATTGATGATGAATTCAATAAGTACATCAGAGAAGGAGGATCTCAAGGTATTCTATATTGACTCTGGTTGTTCAAATCATTTGTCAGGTAATATAGAATTGTTATCAGAATTGGAAGAAGGTAATTCAAGTCATACAGTACAAACAGGTGACAATACAAAATATAATGTGCATTCAATTGGAAAAGTGAAGTGCAGGAGTGGAGCTGATTTGCTAACAAATGTTTTGTATGTTCCAACAATACCAAAGAATTTGATTAGTGTGGGACAAATAGTGGAGAAAGGTTTTCAAGTCAGATTAACAAATGAAGGGGTATTTGTTGAAGATCTAGAGGATGGATGCAATCAAATTGTTTGTGGTAAAAAGGAAGGTAGACTTTTTACTCTCAAAGTGCAAGGGAATGTTGGTCAAGCCTTGATCACACATGGTGATGGAGTACTTACAGAGTTAGACCTCTGGCATAAGAGGTTAGGACACTTCAATGAAAGAGGAATTAAAACCATGGTGGAGAATCAATCTGTAATAGGGCTACCAAATGTAAAAGGTCAACATATGATTTACAAATGTGAAGCTTGTCAGATGGGAAAGGCACATAGATTATCATTTCAGAAGAAAAGTTTCAAGCATGATGGTTTGCTAGAACTCATACATACAAATGTATGGGGACCAACAAAAGAAGGATCAATAAATGGGTCTAGGTATTATGTTATTTTCATGGATGATGCTACAAGGTGGATAACCATTTATGTTCTAAAGGAAAGATTAGAAGTATTTGAAGCTTTCAAACACTTTCATGCTTATGCAGAAAGAGTTACAAGTCAAAAGCTCAAGAGGTTAAGGTCTGATGGAGGGGGAGAATACTTCTCCCAAGAATTCAATGATTATCTTTGGAATGCAGGTATTAAGAGAGAAATAACTTGCAGGTATACACCTCAACACAATGGGGTGACAGAAAGGAGGAATAGAACATTGGTTGAGTTTGCAAGAGCAATGTTAAAAGAAAAGAATTGCCCTAATTATCTTTGGGCTGAGGCTGTAAATAGAGCTACATATCTTGTGAATAGATTACCATGTGCATCTCTAAATGGGATGACCCCTTATGAAGCATGGTGGGGTAAGAAACCAACACTTCATCATTGTAAGGTGTTTGGATCAATTGCCTATGCTTATGTACCATCACAACTAAGACATAAGCTTGAACCAAAGGCTGAAAAATATGTGTTTATTGGGTATGATGAAAAGCAAATGGGTTATAGGCTATGGAGTCCTCTAACTAAACAATTTATTGTTTCTAGAGATGTGACATTTGATGAACAGAAGAGTTGATATGCAGATAAAGATTGTAATCTTGAAACATTTGAAGAAGAGGTAAGAAGAAGTGAAAGAGGTAAATCACATATGCAGGTAGATGGAGATGAAGATCATGTGCAAGCAAGCACATCTAGGATTGGATCATATAGAAGAAATGAAGATGAACCTAGATTTGATGAAGAAGTATATCCAGATATACATGAAGAGTGTGAACCAAGAAGATCAACCGGAATGAGGAAACAACCTACAAGGTATTCTTATGATACTTCTTATTTGACTCACAAGAACTATGCTTACATGATTAAGGAAGATGAAGAACCTCAAAGCTATGATGAAGCAAAAGGTAAGAGACAAATGGGAAGAATTAATCAAGGAAGAGTTTAATGCACTTGAAGAGAACAAAACTTGGGAACTTGTTCCAAAACCTAATGGTAAGAAAGTGATTGGAAATAAATGGGTTTACAAAATAAAGAAGCATGTAGATGGAACAATAGCCAGATACAAAGCCAGATTGGTGGTTAAAGGCCATGCTCAAACTCATGGCATAGATTATGATGAGACATTCAGTCCTGTAGCAAAGATGTCAACCATCAGGACAATCATTGCTATTGCAGCATCAAAAGGATGGACATTGAGTCAATTGGATATAATGAATGCATTTTTGAATGGATATATATCAGATGAGGTTTACATGGAGCAACCTCAAGGGTTTGCAGATTACAAGTTTCCAAATTATGTTTGCAGGTTGTGGAGAGCACTTTATGGATTAAAGCAAGCTCCAAGAGATTGGAACTATAGACTTGTGAAGTATCTTAATGATCTTGGATATCAAAGTTCAAAGGCAGATGCAAGTTTACTTATCAAAAGAACAGATGAAGGTATGATCTACATTTGTATTTATGTAGATGATATTATAATCACAGGTACTTCAAATGAAGGAATCAAGGAGGTGAAGAGACTACTTGAGAAGGAATTCAAGATAAGTGATCTAGGAAAATTGTCATATTTTCTTGGAATGGAAATCACTTATGTAGAACATGGCATATATGTATCACAAGAAAGGTATCTTTTGAATCTTCTAAAGAAGTTTAACATGGAGAATTGCAGAGAGGCATCAACACCACTAGAGGTCAATCATAAAAACTCAGCAGATATGATGGTGCAGAGTTCAAAGATATGAGGAAGTATCAATCTTTAGTGGGAAGTTTGATTTATGCTACACTAACAAGACCTGATCTTAGTTATGCAGTGGGAGTTCTTTCTGAGTTCATGCATTGCCCAAAGGATCCACATTGGATTGCAGGTCAAAGAGTTCTTAGGTATATCAAAGGAACTTTGAAGGAAGGATTATATTATCCTTTTACATCAGATATAAGGTTGAGAGCATATAGTGATTCAGATTGGGCAGGAAGTCAGGATGACAGAAGATCAACTAATGGCTACATGATATACATTGGTGATAAGCTTGTAAGTTGGTGTTCAAAGAAACAACATATAGTGGTTTTATCATCAACTGAAGTTGAGTACAAAGGACTTGTGGAAGCAGAAAAAGAAGTGATATGGATGCACACCTTGTTCAAAAGCTTGGATATTGATCAAGGTATACCTATCATACATGGAGATAATATGGGCTCATTATATCTTGCAGCAAATCCTGTTTTTCATGCAAGAACAAAGCATATAGAGATACAATATCATTTCTTGAGAGAAAAGGTAATGGAGAAGGAGCTTGAAGTGGTGTACACTTCTACAAAAGATCAAATTGCAGATATTATGACAAAAATGTTGGATGGAGTGAAGACAAGTAGATTCAAAGAGATGGCAGGAATAAAAGAGAAGAAGATTACATGAAGAAGTCAGAGGATGCTAATTAGTGATTGAGGGGGAGCTGTTGGGACTTCACTCACTAATTAGACATGAATATATGAAGATATATGGAGGAAGAAGAAAGACAAAGAGAAATGAAGGCAAAACACTCAGAAAATTAAGCCTAAGTGAAGGGACAAATTCACTCTTGTAATTTAGTGCAAAATCAAAGTCTAGTCTTGAAATAAAATTTTAAATATTACGAGGTTGAGTCTAGGAGTATATAGGCCATATGTATATAAGTTAATTTGAGTTGAAAAACAATATAGAGAACTCAGTTTTGTAATTCCTTAGTGAATAGAGAAAAGTCGGGTTTCTCTAAGAGAGATGTTGAGGAATAACTACTCAGTGTAAGAGAGTTTTCCATGGCTACGAGCAGAATAAGGCCACCCCATTTTGTACACATCTTCTCTGATATACAACACATGTTTGTGTAGAAAGATTTGATCTAATTCCTCTTGTGCATTGAGTTCTAAGTGATTTCATATCAGTGTGCAAGTTAGTTAGCAGTTACGAGTTTTCTGGCGCACTTTTCCCTAATCTTCTTAAGGTCAGATCTGACAATATAATGTAAAGTTTTTAATGGGTGATAACTCATTTTAAAGCTACTAACTTCAACTACAATTAATCAAAACATCTTTACAAAACGGGAAGCATACTCAGAGAAATGAGTCTAACAATGAAGGTATGTCAAATCGATGAAGTCATTTTTCAGATTTCAAACATAATGCAAATGTTGAAGTGAAATCAAAAGATTTTGAAGTTGTTACTTGAAAGTTTTGTTTGATATATGTTGCTTAACATTAGCAAGAACTTCTCTTAGCAAATCATCAAAAGAATTTGTACAAATCAAGTTAGTACAGATCAAATTTGGAGTTAGAAAAAAAGGCGCAGATTTCCAAGAAGAAATTTTTGGAATTTCATTAAGTTCAGTGATGAAGGTTTTAAATTCAGAGTATTGCTAAGCTAATGATGGTTATGGAGGTATTCTAATATCACTTTAGCTTAGTTCTTGTGGTGTTTCATACATCAACAGATAGATAGATAGATAGATAGATAGATAGATAGATAGATAGATAGATAGATAGATAGATAGATAGGTAGTGTTGGAACATCAAGCTTACACTATGCTTGAGGTGGATTTGATCTACATCAAAGGCTATCGTGTCGAAAGAATATCCGTTGGAGAGTTCTTTTTCATATGCTCATCTATTGTATTTCTTTGAGAAATTTTAATGGCTCATTTACCATTGTAAAAGCCTTGAGCTTTACACATGTAAAAGTACAAATATAGAGCCCAAATCCCACGAATTTGTGGTGTTTGAATTTGCATTCAATCAAGCAATCAATCACCTAAAAGTAGATCAATCAAGATCTTCACTTTTCCTAGATTGTAGGAAAGTGAATTGATTCCCTCCAACAACCATTCCCACCTTCATTTGAATTCAAATTCAACTTGTAAAAGTCGTGGAACACTCTTAGAGTCTATATAAAGACTTGAAATCACTTGTACATTACATGGAAGCAATATACATACACTTGTGACCATCATTGTCTTGCTCCTTCAATTTTCTGCATCATCTTTTTCGCCAACAGTAATCTTGCAGAGGCTGCTGCTCTCTCTCGAGAGCTCCAAATTGAGTGCAAGAGAACTCATTGGAAAGGTTTAAGTATCTTATTTATGCCTGTAAATTTGCAAAGCATTTAGTTCAGCAGATTTGGAGAAATCTGTGTTTTTCTGCCTCGGGGTCAATCTCTGCGTATTCCTGAAAAATAGGAAGTACCACCGGTGAATGTCGCATTCATTGCTATAGCATATTTTGCTTATTCCTTATACTTTTGTGCATTCCATACACTCAACTCTATGTGTATCACTCCCATAAAAGGATTTTTTGTAATTGTAATCATGCTGGTCGCTATGGGCATTTGAAGTTCATTGTCTCTTCCATAGATAGTAAGTTTTTTGAGCTAGTCGACCCGCGAACCTATTTGTTTTGTATCGACTAATTCACCTTGATGCTCCAAGGTACATAGTGTGTTTCTTTGCACTTATAGCATGCCTATAAGGTCTATTTGAGTTTCCATAAGCTCAAGGGCTGGTCTTATGCCGGTTGGCTTGACCAAACTTCGTCGCCTCAAAACACACTTTTCTACCTTCGACAAGCTTCTCCAAGTTCTTTCAGTGGTATCGGAGCTAGATCAAGATGGGTGACGGCTTTCCCTCAATGATCGAGAAGCTTGATCGACAAAACTACGCGGATTGGCAAATCAGAATGGAGGCCTATTTGCAAGGTAGAAATCTTTATGGAATTGTAGCAGGTGATGAAGCTATGCCTATTCCAAGATCCAAAGGAGGACCTACACAAGAGGAGATAGATAAGCTCACACTTTGGTGCGCAAGGGATGCTCAAGCAAGGTCGTACATACTAAACTCTATCTCTGACTTTCTATTACCACATATTAGAGGATGCAAGACATTTCAAGAGACTTGGGATGCCCTTGAGACATTCTTTTCTGCTAGTACCAAAGCAAGAAAGAATCATCTTTGGAACAAGTTCAACCAAATGAAGAAGACACCTAAACAAACCATCACAGAGTTTGTTACAAAGATCAAGGAGGTTGCAGATCAGTTAGCATCCATTGGAGAGCTCATTGAAGAAGAGGTCATCATGAGGCAAATACTCAACGGCATTCGAAGTGATAAGCAATGGCAATCCTTCACGACGGCTTATGATCTCATCATGGATGTGCAAACTCCAGACTTCAACATCTTTCTTGGACAACTCTTCAATCAAGAAGCCAACAATAGCATAAAGGAAGGTAACTCTTATCATGGTAATTCAACTAGTGCTCTATATGCAGATAAGAAGGATAAGAAGAAAAAAGGCAAGAAGAAGGAAGAAGATGAAGAAGAGACTTCCCAAGCCAACTTCGCAAGCAAGAGCAAGTGGAAAGGGAAGAAGAAAGGACCAAAGTAAGACAAATCCAAAGGTCAGAATGTTCAACCTTGTGCCATATGCGATAAGACCAACCACACCACTCAGAATTTCTGGTTCAATGGGAAGACCCAGAAAGGAAGTGGAAGAGGTGGATATGGCGGCAATAGAGGCAGAGGTGGACACAACTTCAACAATAACAATAGAGGCTATAATAGAAGGGACTACAACAATTATTCAGAAGATCAACCACATGAAGACTCATTGCTTCTTATGAATCTACGTCACAAAGAAGGTAAAGAAGATGATCATTTGTTCTACATAGATTCAGGATGTTCGAATCATGTTGCAGGCAACATTGCTCTTCTATCTGATTTGGAAAGTCCAAAGCATAGACATGAAGTGCAAACAAGGGATGACACAAAGCACAATGTGGAGAAGATTGGTAATGTCAAAGCTTCCAATGGCAGGACAAACATTCTAAGTAAGGTTCTCTATGTACCCACTATCACTAAAAACCTAATAAGTGTAGGCCAAATAGTTGAAAAAGGCTTGCAAGTTAGGTTCACCCAACATGGAGCTTTTGTGGAAGATCCATGTCAAGGCTTCAAGAAGATAGCCCGAGGTGAGAAGCATGGTAGGCTCTTTACTTTTGAACTAGGAGAAACCAGGAACATAGCTCTATTCAACTTTGGGTTTCAAACCCTAAGTGAGCTTGAAGTGTGGCATAAGAGACTTGCTCATGTGAATGAAAGAACCTTGAAGGATATATGTAGGGATCAAAGTGTTCTAGGACTGCCAAACATATCAAAGCAACACATGATCAACAGGTGTGATGCATGTCAGATTGGGAAGGCACAAAGACAACCATTCAACCATAAAGGCTACATCCACAACAACTTATTGGACTTAGTACATACAAATGTATGGGGACCAAGTCAAGAACCTTCATTGGCAGGATCAAGGTATTATGTCTCATTTATTGACGACCATAGTAGGTGGACTGTTCTATACTTTATCAAGAGTAAGAATGGTGTTTGATTGCTTCAAGAAGTATCTGGCACATGTGGAGAATCATACAGGTAGATCACTAAAGAAGCTCAGATCTGATGCAGGGGGAGAATACTTCTCCAAAGAGTTTGATGAGTTCTTGCAGGACAAAGGTATCAAAAGGGAAGTGACTACTAGGTACTCTCCTCAATCAAATGGAATTGCAGAGAGGAGAAACAAGACATTCGTTGGATCAGCCCAAACAATGCTTGAAGAGAGGAAGTTGCCACATTATCTATGGGCAAAAGCTATTTCAACTACTGTGTACCTTGTCAATCGACTACCATCCAAATCACTTCAAGGTATGACTCCTTATGAAGCATGGCATGGAAGAAAACCTAGTCTTGGACATTGCAAGGTTTTTGGTTGTTTAGCTTATGTTCATGTACCATCACAAATAAGAGGTAAGCTAGATGAAAGGGCAACAAAGGCAGTGTTTATTGGATATGATTCAACTCAGATGGGTTACAGGTTCTTCAATCCTTCAACCAAGCAATTCACTACAAGTAGAGATATTGTGTTTGAAGAACACAGGTCTTGGTATGATGAAGACAAACAAAAGGTAACACTACCATATGATCTTGATTCTGACTCTCATCAATTAGGAAGAAAGCATGATACACAGGTCTAGGATCCAAGAAGTGATACAGACGATGACCAAGATGAAAGAGAAAAGGATTACAAGCTATGAAGTCAAGAGGCAAAGCAAAGATGCAAGAGGTTGGAGAATGCTCAAAACAAGCACCTAGAAGATCAGCAAGAGAGAAGAAACAACCAGAAAGGTATGGATATGATTCCACATTTGTTACGAAGCATTCAATCTACTTGGCAAAAGACTCTATTTCAGAGGAACCCTCAACCTACGAAGAGGCAAAGGGAAATCCTAATTGGGAAAAAGCCATGAACGAAGAGATAGATGCATTGAAGGAGATGTACACTTGGGATTTGGTTCCAATGTCACCGAATCAAAAGGTAATTGGTTGCAGATGGGTATATAAAGTTAAAAGAAATTCAGATGGATCAGTTTGCAAGTACAAGGCAAGATTAGTTGCCAAAGGATGCTCACAAACTCATGGTATAGACTATGAGGAAACATTCTCACCAGTTGCAAAGATGACTACAATCAAGACATTGATAAGTGTAGCTGTTGCAAGGAATTAGAGACTCCTCCAACTTGATGTGAAAAATGCATTCTTAAATGGTTGGATAAGTGAAGAGGTATACATGTCACAATCACCAGGTTTTAAAAACCCTAATCATCCATCTTATGTTTGCAGACTTAAGAAAGCATTGTATGGATTGAAACAAGCTCCAAGAGCTTGGAATTACAGGTTGGTTACATATCTTCAAGATCAAGGGTTCAAAGCTAGCAGCTCAGATCCTTCTCTATTCATCAAAAGGAATCACAATGAGGTTATCTATCTATGTGTATATGTAGATGATATTATTGTGATAGGTGATGATCTAAATGGCATTCAAAGGATCAAGATACACATGCAAGAGGAGTTCAAAATTAGTGACCTAGGTGAGCTCACATAGTTCCTAGGTATGCAGGTGATATACACAGATGAAGGAATGTATTTGACTCAAAGAAGATACATTCAGGATCTTCTTCTCAAGTTCAAAATGGAGAACACTAAACCTGCAGGTACACCTTTGGAGATGAATCATAAACTAAGTGTTTATGAAGGTGAGAAAATTGAAGACATTAAAGAGTATCAAAGCCTGGTAGGTAGCTTGATATATGCTACTCATACAAGGGTCTCATCTCATATAGTGTGGGAGTGCTTAGTCAGTTCATGCACTCACTGAGAAGGCCACACATGGATGCGGCTAAGAGATTACTGAAGTATCTCAAAGGTACAATCAACGAAGGTATATTCTACCCTTACTCTTCAGATTTGGATATTAAAATCTACTCAGATGCAGATTGGGCAGGAGATAAGGATGATAGAAAAAGTACATCTGGTTACTTAGCATTTGCAGGTTCGAAGCTAGTGTCATGGAGTTTCAAGAAGCAACCAAGAGTTGCTTTATCTTCAACTGAAGCAGAGTACAGAGGCTTGACCATAGCAACTCAAGAGGCAATATGGTTAAAAGCATTGTATACAGATTTAGGACTTGTGAGTTCCAAACCTTACATATTTGGAGATAATGTAAGTTCCATGCATCTAGCGGCAAATCCTATTTTCCATGCGAGAACCAAGCACATAGAAGTCCATTACCACTTCATTAAGGAGAATCTCATGGCAAAGGAGATTGACATTTCTTTTGTTCCTACTGAAAAGCAAGTAGCAGATATGATGACAAAGGCACTTGATGGAATAAAGCTTTGTAGATTCAAAGCTATGGAAGGTATTCAACCGATCAGAGAATGAAGAATCAAGCATACTTTAGCTTGAGGGGGAGCTGTTGGAACATCAAGCTTACACTATGCTTGAGGTGGATTTGATCTACATCAAAGGCTATCGTGTCGAAAATATCCGTTGGAGAGTTCTTTTTCATATGCTCATTTATTGTATTTCTTTGAGAAATTTTTGATGGCTCATTTATCATTTCAAAGTTTGAAAAGGTGCTTGAACAGAACATCTGTCTAGGATGTTTGATTTAGTTACTTGGGTCTATTCGGCGAACCCTAGTCTTTTTTGAAAGGAATCAAAGACACGTAAACTTGCTATGAGTCAAGTACTTGATGACTCATGACTTTAACTTCTGAACGATCTATTTCAACGGAGACTTCAAGCATTGTTTTTATCTTTAAGAGAAATAAGCTAGATTCTCAAAACGATTTAAAGTAAATCAAAAACATCATCCAACCACAAGATACTAGTGTGGTAACCAACATCAGCGTGTCAACCCGTTGAGGTTTTGTTGATGAGTTTTGTATTCAAATAACGCTTCACTTGAGACTAAGTTCATGTCAGAATCAGACTTTTTGACTCCTAATCGTGAATGCAATTCTTGTGCATTTCTTTGAATCAAAAGAGTAAATTTACCAAGTTACACTAGGAACTTGATGCTTGACTTATTCAATTAAATTTTTAGTTGAAAAGATCAACTCAAAATCAAAGTCCAACTTCTTTCAGAAATTTATCAAATATTTCTGATGAATAACACTTCAGCTTGAAGTGTTCTAAGATCTTGGAAATTACTTACTTCATATCTTCAGCTTCCTTAATCTTGAAGTTACCTTGAAGTATCGTAAGATACTACTTTCATCCTTTACGAATTAAACTTTTCTTGAAGTCTTCATTCCCTTGAGGATGAAACCTAACTTCAAAATCCAAACTAGGACTAAAAGATAATTATCATCCCACGGTCTGATGCCCCATACCATCTTTCCTACATCAATCTGAGTATAAAATCTGGTGTCCCATACCACCCTATTTTATATTCACATTAATATGTGGGTGATTCTTATCCTAAAGTCTAAACATCTCTTGATAGAGTACCTTATCTCTTCAATTCTTTTACGAGAATTTAGAAGGTTTAGGCATTACCTCTAACTAGATTTTTCTAGGTTTTGATTCCTTCGCATGATCACCTTACAATCATGTGCTTTTCCTGGGAAACTTGAAAACCTCTTGACAAAATATCAATTCCTCTTTATTAGGGTTTTCAAATAAAAAACAATCAGAATTCCAAGTACTTGAATTTTCTTGAATTCAAGTTCAATTGGTTTATCCTTGACCAATTTCGTAGTGACAAGAGCTTTTAGCTTCTTGTCTTTAGATTCCTTTCTTAACTGATGCTTTTAGATTCCTTTCTTAACTGATGCTTTTAGGTACCTACCCTGGCCAGGACTTTTATAGGAATCTCTCTACTACATAAGTCTGAGCATCCGCTCATGCTCTCTGGATTTGTACCAAAATCCCTTTAAGGATAGGCAAACACTTATGTTTTACCTTCCACAGACTTAAGTACCATCTTCACGGCTGCAGACTACATTTTTGGAATTCCTTCACTCTGTTCATACTTGGAACAGCTTACTTTTTTCACAATTTTCCATTCAATAAATGGAACTTGAGTGAATAATTCTTGAAGGAATTTTTTACTACCAATACTTGGGCAATCTATAGAGTAGTTCTAATCGGACATTCTTGGACAATCATGGCCAAGTTTGATCAAGTCTGGTTGATACTTGCGATAAAAATAAAGACTTAGTCTTTATCTTTAAGATCTCTTAAACTATCTTAAGCTTCTTTGCTTACCTACAGGATTTTAAAGATCTTTCCCTTAACTTAAGTCCAAGCATTTTCTAACACTTTTCAGATTCGAAAGCTAAGAATCTTTGATATACCTTTAGGTTATATCACTATTTGGACTTAAATACCAAAACTGATGGTTAGAGATTTGCTGGGAACTACTTGCTATAAAACTTCTCTTGAAAGATACTAGTCTCACATCTGGGGAGATTTTTCTTTCAAGAACTTTTTGATTCCTACCAAGGAATCAAGTAATACTAAGCTATTGATTCATCTTGGAATCTTTTGCTTTCCAGTCCAATGATTCATCTTGGAATCTTTTGCTTTCCAGTCCAATGATTCATATTGGAATCTTTTCCTTTACTGGAAAGATCTTCAAATGAAATGCATCTCAAGGTATGATGCAAGGTCTTCAATCTACGCGAAAACTTTTGAAGGAAACTTGCTTGATCCTACTTAAGCTAACTCAGAGCTTAAAGAAGAGACCCAAGCAAAGTAATCTTTGGAAATTAAGCTATTTCCTAAAGATAAGCTAATGAAAGAGTCCAATTAACTATTTCATTAGTTAAATGAGAATATCTTTTGGATAAGACCAAGACTTAAGGCTTTGCTTGTCCAAAAGATATTCTCATTTAACTAATGAAATAGTTAATTGGACTCTTTCATTAGCTTATCTTTAGGAAATAGCTTAATTTCCAAAGATTACTTTGCTTGGGTCTCTTCTTTAAGCTCTGAGTTAGCTTAAATAGGATCAAGCAAGTTTCCTTCAAAAGTTTTCGCGTCGATTGAAGACCTTGCATCATACCTTGAGATGCATTTCTGGAAACTAACATCTATCAACACTAGAGTTCTAGGGATTCTAGAAGTTCAATACTTCTACTTATTTTCATCAATGTTTGATGAATATTAAAGTATTAAACCTTCCAAAATTTATTGAACTTACAAGTTCAATTGGTTCCCTACTTGGGTGCATGAACATGAATATCCAAAAACAACTAAATCCTCGTTAGTTGCTAAGAATGTCTAGGTTTCTTCCCAAACTTAGACTGAGCATGCACATTGGAAAGTAGCTCTATTTTCTTGGCATCTTAATGACAAGAAAAAATGAATACTTACTTTCAACATGCTTTCTTTTCCTCAAAAAGACTCCTACTAAGTGGTACCTATGTATCACTTTTTGGGAAAAAATAGACTAGATACTTAGTTGCATGATGGTCAAGATCCTTGCAACTAGGTAACTTTCTATTTTTTTCCACCTAGCTAAGTCAAGTTAGAAAAAGAAAGGAATGAAAGTATATGTGTTCAGCTACTTACCAAAAGATCATGCTTATGCACATGCATCTATTTGCATGCAAATGTATGTTCATGTATGCAAATGCCCATTCTTGGGTGCAAATGCATGTGAGTTCATGCAAGTGTAATGAACTTAAGCAAATCTCAAGCTTATTAGGTAAGCAAACAAGCATCCATGCAAAAACAACCTACTTGCTATTTTGGCAAAAGGTAACAGTGCATGAACTCGAGAATTAACTACCTTTCCCAAGCAAGTGCGAACTTGATGTGCATAAAACATTCTTTTATGCACAAATAATCTTTTCATTTTTGTGCATGAATGGAAATAGAAATTTCAATTGCATGCCTAAAACTCAAAAGTAATTTAGATACTTTTGTGTCATTTCAATACCGTTTAGTTCTCTAATTAGATTTCATGTTGAGATAATCAGAATTGGGCTATGCTTTTAGTCATAATTAATGCATCCTAAATGAAAGCATTTGAGCAAACAAATATCAAAATGAAAACATAATTTGGAAAATACTTAGCTTCACATAGAGCTATGTCCTTCCTCTGATCCTTGTGAGGAGCTATTCACCATCCTCTAAGGCATTAGTGAGCATCCGCATACCTCCTCGCCAAAATTGGGTATGAAGTCAGGGTAAATATAAGCACAATCAGTGTGTGTAATATCCACCATAGGTACATGTCCTCTTACTCCATGGTCTTGTTGATATATTTAGGTAGTGATGTGTGTGAACACTCTAGGATTGCCGGGGTACTTTTTTCCCTCTTTAGGACGTTTTTTTCCCCCGGCTTGTATATATGCCTATTGCCCTAATGGGCTACTTATCTTTGTACATTCTCTAGTAATACATTCAGTATTGTGTGTTTGTGCTCCAAGCTTCTTCTTCTTCCTTGTGTTGTTCGCGTGCTTCCGCAGACGTCTATCTCCAACAATTGGTATCAGAGCAGGTCGTCGCTTCTTCTAGGGCGCCGTCGACACTCCTCCGTTTGCAGTCTCAGATTCGCACGAAATTTGGTGAGCATACTCAAGGTGTTTCCGAGATCAAAACCGCTTCGCTCTGTGGTGCCGAAATCGCGATCTCAGCTCGTTTCGGCCTCCGAACGCACTATCGCAGCGCTTGTGCAGGCTATTTTGTCCTTTTGTGCCAAAGGTATATACCAATCAGAAAAGCAGAAATTGTTTTGCAAGTACTATAAAGGAAATGATCATATTATAAAGAAATGTCCAAAACTAGCTGCTAAAGAGGCAAAGAAGAAAGAGGCTGGAATGGTTGTTGCAGAGGCCTCTACACCAAAAACAGAGTCTACAAATCTTGTGCAGGAAGAAGGATGGGCATTTACTACTGTCTGCAGTTTTGACCCATCTTCTCATGATCAGTGCATGTCTGCAGTAGACTCAGATGTTTGGTACTTTGACAGTGGGGCGACCAAACATATTACCTCGCTGCGTAGTTTCTTCTCTTCACTCGAGCCTGCCCCTACAGGGAATACTGTCACATGTACCAATAACTCCTCTTATCCTATTATGGGAGTTGGTAAGATCATTCTGACTACTGCTGATGGTAGTTCTTTCACTTTGTCAGATGCTTTATTTGTGCCAGGGATAAAAAAGAACCTGTTATCAGTTTCTGCATTAGCCAAGATTGGCTTGGTTGTGAAATTCGTTGATGACAGGTGTACAGTCCATGATCTCTCAAATGGCGATGTGATTATTGATTCTGGCATTTTATGTCGTGGGCTGTATAAGCTCATAGACTATGAAAGATCTGTGAATGATTCGGCATGTGCAGTTCATGATTCTCAGGCCATGTCAGATGCAAAGCTTTGGCATGCACGCTTTGGTCATCTGAATTTTGCTAGTTTGTTATGCCTGCAGAAATCTGAAATGGTGTCCTCTTTGCCCAAACTTGAGGCACCTTGAAAACATGTTTATGAAGGCTATATTTTGGGCAAAATGCAATGTTCTTCCTTTCCAAAAGATGGTTCAGTTCGGGCTATCCAGAAATTGTAGCTTGTACATAGTGATGTCTGTGGTCCTATGCAGACACCCTCTTTTGGAAATTACCTTTACTTCATGACTTTCTTTGACGATTTTTCCAGGCATGCATGGGTATATCCACTCAAAGCAAAGTCTGAAGTGTTCATGTGCTTCAAACAGTTTTTGGTTTTGGCTGAAAATCTGTCAGCATGTAAAATGGGCACCCTCCGTTCTGATCGAGGGGGGGAATATATGTCTTCAGATTTTAATGCATTTATGGCTGAACATGGGATAAAACACCAGTGTACAGTGCTGTATACACCTCAACAGAATGGAGTTGCTGAAAGAAAGAACAGGTCACTCATGGAGATGGCGAGGTGCATGGTCAAAAGTCAGGCTTTACCACATAGTTTCTGGCTTGAGGCTGTCATGTGTGCAGCATATGTACTGAACAGGTGTCCCACTAAAGCGTTGCAGTCTATCACTCCATATGAGGCTTGGCATGACCGCAAGCCATCTGTTGCTCATCTGCGTGTTTTTGGTTGTTTGGCATATGCATTAGTGCATGAACAACATCGCAGAAAATTGGATGATAAGGCAGTAAAATGTATTTTTGTTGGGTACAGTTCTGAAAGTAAAGGCTATCGTCTGTATCATCCACAGACTAAACGCATTCTGGTTAGCGGTGATGTTGTCTTTGTGGAAGATGCTATTCAGCCATTGCTTTCATGTACTAAGGAGACAAGTGTTAGCTCCAAAGACATGTATGATACTTTGATGCCTCTTTTTAGAGGTGGACAGTCTAGTGCTAGTCCTAATGAGGCAACTTCTCAGCCTTTGCAGGTTTCATATGACGATGCAGATCATTCCATTTCTGATGCAGATTTACATGATGCACTTGTTGATGAGAGAGCTGATATTGAGCAGGCAAAAACTATGCCAAAATGGCTGGTGCAGACTTTGCGTGACAGCAAATTAGATGCACCTTTGTCATATCGTACTCGTTCAGGCTCTCATGGTGCCTCCTTTGCATCAGATTGCTATGCTATGGCTGCATCTAGTCTCTGTGATGAGAATGAGCCTATTTCTTTTGATGAAGCACAAAATTCACAAAATTGGATGGCTGCTATGCAATCT
Source organism: Ceratopteris richardii (assembly GCA_020310875.1). NCBI lineage: Eukaryota > Viridiplantae > Streptophyta > Polypodiopsida > Polypodiales > Pteridaceae > Ceratopteris > Ceratopteris richardii. Next base: position 75,107,162 of record CM035424.1, on the reverse strand, counting down.
GAATATGATGCTATAATGAAGAATGGTACATGGTATTTATGTGACTTGCCTCCTGGCAAGAAGGCCATTGGCACTAAGTGGGTATACAAGATGAAGCGTAATATTGTCTATGTTGACGACATGCTGCTCACTGGTCCTATTGAGACACATATTGCTGATTTTAAGGATGATTTGCATGCCTCATTTGAGATGTCTGATTTGGGGCATTTGCATCACTATTTGGGCATTCAGTGTATGCACGTTCATGGTGGAATGGCTTTGTGTCAAACGAAATATATTGACACATTATTGCAATGTTTTGGCCTTGAAGACTGTAAGCCTATTGCCACTCCTATGGAGACAGGTTTACGATTGAGTCTTCATGATGCTGGAGATGCATTTGATGTTGTTCTCTATCAGCAGGCTGTTGGATGCTTGATTTACTTATGCATTACTCGGCCAGATATTCGATTTTCTGTCTCACAGATGAGCAGGTTTATGCATTGCCCAGGAGTCACGCATTGGAAAGCAGTTAAGCGCATCTTTCGCTACTTGAGTGATACTCGGCTACTTGGGTTGTTTTATCCCAAGGGGGGATCACTACTGCGAGATTTGCATGCTTTTTCTGACTCAGATTGAGCTGGTTGCTATGACACTCGTGTGTCCACCAGTGGTTTTTGCTTCATGCTTGGTAGCTCATGTATATCTTGGTTGAGCAAGAAGCAGCCTACTGTGGCCACTTTCAGTTGTGAGGCTGAGTATAGGGCAGCTTTCACAGGGACTGTTGAGTGTGTGTGGCTCAGAAGCCTTATGGCTGATTTGGGTGTTGGCCAGTCTTCTGCCACCACCATCTTCACTGACAGTCAGAGCGCATTGGCAGTTGCAAGGAACCCTATGTTCCATGCTTGCACTAAGCACATTGAGGTGCATTATCACTATGTCAGGGAGAGGTTCTCTATTGGGGAGATCAGCTTGGCATATGTGCCCACGCAGGAGAACATTGCAGACCTTTTCACGAAGGCTCTGCCTAGGGAGAAGTTTGAAGCTTTCCACAAAGCTTTGGGCTTACTTCCTTTTGTGGACTGATTTCCACATAGCTTGGCACTTCCTTATACATGAGTGCCAGCTCCTTGTTCACCGCATCACTCCCAGGGGGGATTTGTTGATATATTTAGGTAGTGATGTATGTGAACACTCTAGGACTGTCGGGGCACTTTTTTCCCTCTTTAGGAGGTTTTTTTCCCCCGGCTTGTATATACGCCTATTGCCCTAATGGGCTACTTATCTTTGTACATTCTCTAGTAATACATTCAGTATTGTGTGTTTGTGCTCCAAGCTTCTTCTTCTTCCTTGTGTTGTTCGCGTGCTTCCGCAGACGTCTATCTCCAACAGGTCTTTGTATGACACACACAACTCCTTAGTCAAAGAGCATATCAAATATGCACTCTGCTAAAAATTACTTCTAAGCTTGTAAATAAGAGCATACAGCTCTCCGTAGTTACATCAAGAAGGTTAGATCATCAATACAAGAGCTTCCATAGCATAGCGATAATCCGTTCGCCTAGCAAGTGAAAGGTCTAAGGATCAATCCTCACTGGAAGCACCAACCGCTGATTAATACTCGTTCGATTTTCTGGTGCTATATTTTCCTCAGCCGAGCATATTCGACAGCTCACGAACAGATCACAATGGATAAGATGATGTGGATTGATTTTCAAGGTCAAGAGATCAATCCCGCCAAGCGATCACTTTTTGATCTCTATGAATTTCGAGTTCTGTAGCGCTTAGAAATAAGATCAAAGTAAACTTCAACACCTTCTTGTCATGAGAGCCGGTTGCCTTTTTGGATAGGAGGATGGCCTGCCCATAGGGAGTTGATGGGATCGAATGTTGCGGTCGATCTTCCCTTTTGTTTTCTAAGCTGAGCGGTCTAAGGCGCCAGTTTCATGTACTGGTCCGAAAGGGCGTGGGTTCAAATCCCACTTCTGACAGAGATGGCCTCTGCCCACCTCATGACAGGTGGACCGACCTTAGCTCAGTTGGTAGAGCCGAGGACTGTAGTTGAGACACACTAGGAATCCTTAGGTCACTGGTTTGAATCCGGCAGGTCGGACGACACTTTTGTTTTCTTTTTGAAGTCTTCTTCAACGCCAAATTCATACAAGAAATTGTTGCTCTGTGGAGTACAGCTCGCGAACGTCCGTGAGCTCTGTGGATTCGCCAAGGTCTTCCCTAACAGGGCACGGTGGTTCAATACCCGGGTGCGACCTGCTGAAGACTCCATCCTTTTATAAACCTCCTCTTTCGTGTGTTAGACAAGCTGTCAGGTGCAAGTACACTATAGTTATTAACTATGGACTGTTAATGCACGGGACTGTGCCTGCGCAGTGGATACGATAGCCGTTTGCCTGCGTAGAAGTCATAGGTTCGATTCTTGTGTGCGTTAGCAGACACACTGTATCCTTTTGCAACCTTATTGAAGTATGCCACCCAGAGGACATCGATGAAGACTTCAACACTCTCGCGAGCAAACACATGCCGCCCACGAACAGCCGAATTCAGAAAAATGAGGATAATAGAAACTAAAACTAAAATGGCAATGAAAAAAAAACTAATGGAGAGAAGCATGATGAAGCTCACTTCCAAGTCACCATGGAAGCTCTAGCTCTGATACCAATGCAAGAGAACAAGGATTACAACCACCATGTGCTTGAGAGATGACTCTCCTCCCAACCAAATGCCTCTATATATAGCTCTCTCCAGGGGACTGCCTTCTTGGGCAGGTGGATACTAACCATCCAAGTGTCAGCCATGTAACTACATGTGCGCCAAGTGTCCCAGTTAGCCAGAGTTAACTCTAGTGGATGCTTCTAGAAGGTTCTAGAGCTCTTTGGGCAAAACACTCTCCCCATGTATCCCATGGGGGTTGAACCCAAGACCTCTTCCTTCACACCCTTGAGTCTTAACCACTAGGCTAAGTGGATAACTTGTTCACAAGAGCACAAGACCTCCTAGTGAGTCTAAACTCGAGATCTTTGGTCATACACACAGATGATCAAACGGTGTCCGATTCCAGATCTGTCTGAATCGGCCAGACCCTTGGATCGTAGACTTACTTTATTACACATATACTCACTTATGCCAATATCCGAAATGTGTCGCATACTCGATCTCATGTTTTGTAGGATATTGGCCATAATCCTTCCGCTTCATTGAAACAAATAAAAAAGATTAGTTGCTTGCATTTTAACTAAAATAAAAAATATATTCACAATAACACATATACTTACAAATGTAGCTACAAAACCATTATGGCCCATTTGGCCTAGGTGCAATGTGTGGCCCGACTCCACTCTCTTCTTTGCAGCGGCATGTTTATTTAAGAAAAAAATACATAAATTAAATGTAAAAAATTACTAAAATATATAAAAATTATAAATATAAATTATTAATTTGTGTACCTTCTGCTGAGGAAATGACTCCTGAAGATGTAGTTGTCTACGAAAAAATTGCCACGTCTCTGGTGGTATGTTAGGTCGCCTCTTATTTTTCTCCACCATACAATATCTTCTGTTAATTTAATCTCAAACTGAAAAAAAAAATCAGAATACATACACATATATACACACACATACACATACACATACCCACATACACATATACATGCAAACATATACGCATTCATATATGTATACATATACACATATATATACATATAACATAAACACACATATATATATCCACATATATACGTACACACACATGCATGCATATACACTCATTCATACAAAATACATGCATTTATCCCACAATAATGTGTAGTTGTGTATATGTGAATATGTGTGTATGTGTAAATGTGTATATGTGAATATGTGTGTATGTGTAAATATGTATATGTGAATTTTTTGTGTATGTAGATAATCAGATTATTAATATCAAATACCATTATTTGTAGATTCTGATCAATCAGATGGAACTCCACCATCGTCTCTTCATCGTGCAATGACTATATACTGTAAGTATATCAAACATTTAATTTTAAATATATTTGATGGATACATAACTTATATTTTTTTTTTGTTTCTTATTATGCACAGATTCTGATCAATCAGAGGGTACTCCACCACCTCCTACCCATGCAACGACTTCACATGTGTCCTCCGATAGGAATTATGATGAATTTTACTATCAAGAGCATATTATATGTTGGTGTAACTCTTGTTATGGCACGTATCAAAGACCACGATTGGAATGTATTGAATATGAGGCAGAGTATGGTACTTTTGAGCGTGCACCATCACCTGGTCAACGTGATAATGCTTGGGTATGTATTTTCTATATATATTAATGTCATTGTTTTATTTAAAAACCATATACAAAATCAAATTACTATTGATATACAGGAATACTTGCTCGATGATGATGATGATGATAATTTTTCTCATAATGTTAATTTACCTCGTACACGTCACGGACTTGCTGTTCATCAATTACAAGCAGAGGTTTCTAGAAATCCTCTACCTCCTGGTTTAGAGACTAAAACGACTGGAGATTATCCATTGCCAGCTCGTGATCGTTCTTTACTACAAACATATGATAGAAGAAGATATGGAGGATGGAATAGAGGACCACTTCCTTTACATGGAGAGGTTTTCAACTTTTGGGGTAATCGCTATATGATTGTTCCATCCACTATTACTAATGCTGGTCGTGGTCTCTTTATTGTAGAGGATTTGTATGTGCCTCCGAACTTTGAAGTCACTCTTATGTCATTTTGTGGTCCTATATATGCATGGGGAGATTGGCATCGACTTTCACGTTATGTTCAAAGCATGAGTACTTACGGAGTATGCTTGAACGCAGCATCCCTTACTAGTAGAAGGATTTTACATGCAGAAAATGAAAGATTATATATTGATGGAAGACCTTACACACATGGAAATATAACAGGTTTAATAAATAGTAGTCGAGGGTTACATAATAGTTTAAGGACTAATTGCACATTTGAGGAGCGTGAAAATAGTCATGAATCACCATACATGAGTAGAGATGTATCAAGATACATAGTTGTCAATGCTATTACTACATTACATGCCGATGATGAACTATTAGTGAATTATGGATGGTGTGGACCTCCAAGAGCACCTTTTAGCTAGAGAGAATAAAAATTTTCTATCCATATTTAATAAGTTATATACTTAATTTTATATTTAAAGTTTACTTTTTATTCATTTAAGGAATACTAATGAATTTTATTTATATGTGTAGATTCCAACCTATGATGTTGATGATATTCCTCCACAACATTCACAATTACCAGTAAGACCTCATTTATCAAAAGCTTCCATGAGGAGGCTATGCAAAAGTAATCCTGTGGAATATGCAAAGTTGAAAGATCTATATTCAAAAGACGATAAAATACAAGATTTGTGTGACAATGATGAAGATGATGGCATGGCAGATTTTATTAAGGATTGGTATCAAAATGACAGTGAGAGCATTGATATTTCTAAAACTGAGAAATATCTTTGAGAGGAATGTCTAAAGCATGTATATGAAGGAAGTCGTTTGACACAACTAAGTGCAAGCTTACTTATTCTCACTATTCAAAATTGTTTTGGATGGAGTAATGTATCTGTTTCGACACTATTAAGGTATAATTTTCAATTTTCTATCTATTTATATATATATATGCATAAATATATATATAAATACATGCATATATAAACATACACATAATATACATGAATGCATACACACATATAAACATACACACATATATAAACATACACACACATATAAACATACACACACATATACACACATTTTGAAGGATGGAAAATTAATTTTAAAGGATGGGCGAACAAAAAGTGTCCATTCAATGCAGGTTTTTATTCTTACTTTAAATAAGGTAAGAACAAGAACTTGAATCGAATGGACACTTTTTGTCTGCACATCTTTTAAAACTATTAATGCATCTTTCAAAATATTTGCCAAAAATTTGATTGTTTGGATGGCAGGATACGATTGTTTGTTTTGGAGGATATGAAGTATGTACCTTCATTGAATGATTTGTCCATTGTATCATATGTTTAGTCTGAAAGTATGAGACGTGGATTTATAATTGCTATTCAAAGAATTTGGCACTGTTTATAGGCCATACAATGGTGACCTGGATGAATCGCATGCACATAGGTTACTCAAGATAGAGCAACTTGATTATAATGGACTAGTGCCAACAGGATTCCTACGGTATGCAGTAAACCTCTTGCATGTCGATGATGAGCATCTGAACTTTAGGATACAAAATGGAAATCATGGTGGCTTGAGAGGATCACTTTTATATAGCTTGTTCAAAGAACTTCTGTGTCATAAACCTGAAGTTCTTTGAACAAGCTGTATAAAAGTGATCCTCTCAAGCCACCATGATTTCCACTTTGTATCCTAAAGTTCAGATGGTCATCATTGACATGCAAGAGGTTTACTACATACCCCAGGAATCCTGCTGGCACTAGTCCATTATAATCAGGTTGCTCTATCTTGAGTAACCTCTGTGCATGCGATTCATCCAGGTCACCATCATATGGCCTATAAACAGTGCCGAATTCTTTGAATAGCAATTATAAACCCACTTCTCACACTTTCAAACTGAACATATGATAGAATCGACAAATCATTCAATGAAGGTACATACTTCATATCCTCCAAAATAAACAACCGTATCGTGCCATCCAAAACAATCAAATTTTTCACGAATATTTTGAAAGATGCACATAAGCATCCAAATATATAAAATTATATGCATATATATATATGTATATTTATTTATTTACTTTTTTTAATATATCTTTTTTTATAAACGTACAGGTTATTATCTGAAAAGTTTTTACCAAGTCAGAATATTCTTCCTACTCACATGATGAAATGAAGAAGATAATCAACAATCTTGGTATAGATTATCAATGTATACATGCATGTCCTAACGATTGTATTTTATATAGAGGTGAATACGTAGACTCTTTGACATGTCCCAAATGTCAATCTCCTCGATATAATTGCGAAGAAGGTAAAATCCTTACTACATTTACCAAGTCCACTCTTTTTTTATGTAGCTAGAGAAAATGGAGTAGATGTATCTTGATTATTCTCAAAAATAGTTTGAGATACTTGAGTAGAAATATCGTGAGGATCCTCTGTTCTCATTGATGCATCTACTCGTGCTTGCTCTACACCTAGACTTCTTCAAAAGTGTTGTGAAATACTCATGTTTTTTAATCTTTTTTATGTGATACCTTGAGGTTTACATTTATTTTCATAACTCACAAAGTGTACCCATATATCACTATCTGGAATTGTAATTCAAAACAAGTATGAAGGCATTACTTGGGTTCCATGCATAGTTCATACATGAACACTATTATTGAAAGATGTAGGTAGATTATCTTACATTGAAAAACATTTATTAGATGCAAATCATGTGGTCAAATTTACCAAAGGGCATCAATTTTCATATTCACTCTTTCGTTCAAAATCTCTCGATAAAGCACTTCATATCTTTTGCACTACATGATTTGCAACTGCCTATATTATGTTCAGTGCATTATTGGAAGTCAAGCCAACCCATGTAGAAATGATTTCTGATTGAAGATGTGAGGCATGGCGAGAGAAGTATCCTTCTTATCGAATTGTGGCTTCAAAGTGTACGTCTCTAATATAATCACAAAAATTTTGGCATAATCTTGAAAAAATCATTGTTATCACTAAAGCTTTTGTGTAACTTTTATGAATTGTTGATACTAGTAAGTTTGTGATAGGAAATGTTTATTGGATTATTTCACAAGCTATTCAAAAAGTGAAAGACTTTGATCAATCTTCATTATGACGAAAAACACAGATTGTATCATTAGCAGAGAAAAGATGGATGCACATGCATACTCATTTACATGGAACCATTATGGATGGGCCACATCCTAGGAACCTAGAAGAGCTATAGATCTTCCTAGGTTTATCATGCTTCTATCAAAGATTCATTAAGAATTACATCAAAGATGAACACAAGCAAAGTATGGAGAAATCAAAAGTAGCAATTGCTACAGCTCCACTTTTACATATAGTAGATCCCAATAAACCCTTAGTGGTTGAGACTAATGCAAGTGATTTTTCTATAGGGGCGATTTTAGTTGAGGATGTTAGACCAGTAGATTTTGAGAGTAAGGAACTAGAACTAGCTCATAAGAATTACTTTTTCTATGAGAAGGAGATGTATGCAATTGTCCATGCTTTGAAGAAGTGGTGTCATTATCTATATGGTGCCAAAGTTACAATAATGTTTGATCAAGAGAGCATTAAGTGGCTCTCTAATCAAAGAGACTTTAAAGGTCATAAGGCCAGATTGGCAAAGACCCTTCAGGAGTTTGATTATGAGCTTAGGTATATATAGGAAGGGAAAGTTTAATGTAGTGGCTAATTCACTTAGTTGCATGCCTATGCTCAATAGACTGAGTTTCACTCAGATCACTAGTGAGTTACTTGAGTCCATTAGAATGAAATGTAGTCTTGATCGTGCATATTCCAAGATTTGGGAAACCATGGATAATGGGGATCGTGATACATGGGTTTCTAATGAGGATTTTGTATCGATGGGTACTCAAGAAGGATTCAAGTGCAAGAATTACAGTCTCCATGATGGATATATGTTATACAAAGGTAAGGTGTGTGTCCCTAGAGATCTTGACATGGGACGGCACATTTTGTATGAGTGTCATGACACACCTAGTGTAGGACACCTAGGACTTAACAAGACTTATGATCTTGTTAAGAGGCAGTTTTACTGGCCTAAAATTCATAAGGATGTCCTAGAGTATGTGCTTAAGTGCACTAAATTCCAGGTCAATAAAGCTAAAAGGTTGACGATTAGAGGACTATTCCACCCATTGGATATTCCCAATCGGAAGTGGGAGAGTATGTCCATGGATTTCATAGTTAGATTACCTAAAACACAGAGAGGGCATGACTCTATCTGGGTAATTGTTGATAGGTTAACAAAATGGCTAGGTTTATTCCAACATGTACTACAGTGAAGACACCTGATTTGGCTATAATTTTTGTGGAGAACCTATACCAGTTGTATGGTGTTCTTTTAGACATAGTTTCTGATTGGGATAAGAAGTTTACTAGCCACTTTTGAAGAGCCATCTTCAAAAGTCTGGATAGGAAACTTAGCATGAGTATGGCTAAGCATCCACAGTCAGACAAGAAAACAGAGAGGGTTAACCAAATCCTAGAGGATAGTGCCAAGCACTCTCCCATTGGGCATAGTCCATTTATGCTTATGTATGGGTTTCAGCCAAGAGCTCCTTATGCAGTAGGATTGTAGAATGAGAAAGTTCAAGTTGCAAAGGCCTTCTTAGAAGAGATGAATGAGATGCATAAGCTTGCTAAGGATAGTATTAGGAGAGCTCAGGACAGAGCTAGAGCCTATGCTGACCCTAAAAGGAGAGACATCAACATTGAAGTAGTAGAGAAAGTCTATTAGAGTTCCATCTAGATCTGAAACCATGAAGACGAGACCTTGTCCAAAACTATCTCCTAGGTATTGTGGACCTTTCCAATTACTTAAGGGAATAGGAGAGATGGCTTACAGCTCCAACTTCCATAGGATAGCCAGTTCCACCTAGTATTTCATGTTAGCTAGCTTAAGAAAAGATTGGGTGAATCTGACAACCTCATTCTAGATAGTGAGGTAGTAGAGCCTATTTATGTTCAATCTATTCCACATGAGCCTGAGAGCATACTACGCACTCGAGAGAAACAGAGAAGAAGTCACTTATATAAAGAGTGTTTAGTAAAGTGGAAAGATAGTTCAGAAGATAGTGCTACATGGGAGCAGGTTAGCACCCTTCAAAGATGGTTTCCCAGTTTTAGATTACCTTCCCAAGAGTCTTCTTAAGAGGAAGGATACGGGGAAACAATACGGAGATATGACCATGTATTGTGATACATGGGGGGGTAGTGGGAGTGTTGCTTTTATATATTTTCTCTTTCTCATAGACCTTCTAATACCATTTTTGTGGACAAAAATGGAGTTAAGGGGAAGGAAATGTTACATGGAGTATCCTTCCTTAAGAAGTGTGAACCCCCTCTTATATATGTATGGTAGGATGCCCACATGAGTTGCAAGTGGCACTCATGTAAGAGGCCATAATTAATTTCCCTTTGTGATAATTAGAGAGAAAGGAGGATATGTAAAATGTAGTTGGGTTGTAGAACAAGTGTCGATCTCTGTGAACTCCTCGCGAATTGTGTAGGTGAAACGACAATAATAGGGGGCATCATTGGGCTTATCATAGTGGGGGAAGGTAATTTGAGATTTCACCATGCACTTTTTGAAGTATATCTTCAAACCTTAGCCATGGGTTTTTTTTTTCAAACTTCCAAGAGCACATGTTAACAAAAACAAAGAATCTATATAGCATTGGATGCATTACAATAAGGTGAGAATATCCTTCTTTCTCTACTTAAATGTTTGTGAAGAGTAGGTAGCTTCGGGGGACTTGTGGCATGTATGTGCAAAGAGAATAATGTGAAGTAGCTAGAGGGAAAGGCACCTAGTTTGAACAATCACACATGACCTACTTTTGAAAGACACATGAGTTCCTTTCTTCCTTACAAGTAGAAGAAGGGAGAGTAAGGAGAGAATTAGTCATCTACATGTGGTTGCGTAGGGGGGAAGCTATTCCTTCCTTACCTCTCTTGGCTTCTCGGGTCTCACTTGTGCATTTTGCATGCAAGGGGGAGGGGGCCATTTAGCCTACTCTCCTTCCCTAAGAAAAGCTCAACCTACAAAAAACTTTTAGGAAGCAAAATCTCTTCGACATTCATGTGTTAGGAAATCTTCAGAGGTTGTTCATCCAACACACATATAAATCTTCTTTGTTGTCTTCTCCACCCTGTGACCACGTTTATATAAGCTTCTATTACTAAACTCTCGTGTAACCTTTTCCTTTTCTTATGTGTGATCTAGGATGAGAGACATGCTAGCCTCTCATCCGTCTTCAAAGTTCAAGTCAATAGACTACTATTGGAGAAAGGTGGTCATGAAGACATAGCACATCTTCATCACGACTCAGATAATCTTCAAAACATTCGTCGAATTAGAAGAGAAAATCTATAAGGAAACGTAAGGCATCTTGAGGAAGAAGCCAACCACTCTCAATACCGGATAGGGCTTTGGAAAATTAGAAGCATGCTAAGATACAAAGAAGAAATTCAAAGAAAGAATCTACAAGTATACCTTAAAGCTCGGTGAGTTGGGAAGGTAGACAAACTGACTAAAGATATGTGCGTCCTCCTCAAGAAGAAGCAATCCAATGAAGTGATCCTTTTCATGATGGACTTCGATGGGGTTGAGTGCAAGACAAATGAAGAAAATCATATGTTTCTTGTTAATCACTTTACCCAATTTTTGGGAATTTCCACGCCTCTTTCTCCTCACAGGCGGGATTGTATGGCATCCATCTCTAGAGTCAGCCAAAAGAATTCCGCAAAATATGAAGCCTCTTCATGAAGCTCCCATTTTGTATCATGAGATTCTTGAAGTTATTGATTCACTTCCTAATGGCAAAGCCCTAAGGCTTGATGGCCTCATGAATGATTTTTTCAATACCTTCAAGCATGTGGTGACTATTGTGTTACGTCTGGTGTGGCAAGAGGCCATCTCTTTTGGTGTGTTGTCCAAATGTCTAAATGAAGGTGTTATTAATCCTATTCACAAAAAAAGGCGGAAAAAATAGGATTTTGAATTGGCACCCAATTACAATATTACAGATAGTATACAAGATTCTTGCAAAAGTTAGTGCTAATCGTATCACTTGTCACTTACAAAACTAGATGAGTGAGAATAAAAAACGGTTCACCAAGGGGAGGTCCATCCTCGAGGCTATCTTTCATCTTTGGCAAGGTCTGCCTTTTGTTGAAGAGATCACTCAAGGCATCCTCTTCCTTAAGATGGACTTTGACAAAGCTTATGACAGACTTGAGTGGGACTTCATTCTCCAATCTTTGAAAGACCTGGGTTGTGAAATTCATTAAGGTGATCTCAATGTTACTAGGAAATGCATCAACGCACATAAACATCAATGGCCAGCTCTCTCAAGCTATTCAATTACAAAGTTCTATCAAGAAAGGTTGCCCTTTGGCCCCTCTTCTCTTTGCAATCGCTACTGATGGTTTCACCCACCTTTTTAAACATCATCTAGGTTTAGGTCATATTCAAGGCCTCCTTCTTCCCCTCAATCAAGACCAAATGATAATTAGACTCTTTGCCAATGACATGAATGCTTTTGTGTTGAGGGGACCATTGAGCTTTCATGGTATCCACTTCAAACAAGTTACTTCATCTAACCTTAGGGCTGTCCTTTCTCTAGCTCTATCTTAACGAACGTTTGAGCTCTGTATTGTGAAAATGTAGAATGTTTAACCCCTACTTTATGGAGTTGTTAACTAGTAAAATTCAGATGACCAAAGCGTACATGCCAAAGCTTTGCATCTGACATAGCCTAAGAATCATCTCTGCCATCCCAACGAATTTGCTCTGCAGTAGGTGCAGCAAAAATCGTAGCACGAACAGGAATTTGCAAAATATCACCATCTTCGATACCTTCTACATCAACTTCAGTACCTGCAGTTGTAACAGTTTCAGGTGTGATAGGATGTTTTTCAACACCCTACACAATGTTCCATAGTCCTTTTGCAACCAATACATGTCGCATCATATAAGCCCACAACAGGTAGTTGGTACCATCCAACGTCTTATCCTCAACAACCAACATATGAAATACATTAGTGCTTTCAACCATGGCCGATGACTAAAATACCTTGATGCAGAAAATTGGTTGAATCTCAAAAAGTTGAACAAAATTGCCCATACGGATTCTGCTAAACTTATAGCAAACTTCGAGACGCTTATACTGGCAAACCAAAACTGGTATATATCTTTGGCACAAAAAGATGAAATAGCTTGCACAAGTGCTGTAATAGTGCATTCGGAGGCCAAAACGAGCACAGATCGTGATTTCGGCACCACACAACAAAGCTGTTTTGATCTTTGAAACACCTTGAGTATGCTCACCAAAATTTGTGCGATTTTGAGACTGCAACAAGAGAGGTGTCGATGACGCCCTAGATGAAGGGAAGACCTACTCTGATACCAACTATTGGAGTTAGGCATCTGCATAAGCACACGAACGGCACAAGGAAGGAGAAGAAACTTGGATCACAACACACAATACTGAATGTATTACCATTAGAATGTACAAAGATAAGTAACCCGTTAGGGCTATAGGCATATATTCAAGCGGGAAAAAAAACTTTCTAAAAAGGAAAAAAGTGTCTAGGCAGTCCTAGAGTGTTCATAGACATCACTACCTAAATATATCAATAGCACATACTAAACAAACGCAGTACATATACATGTTGAAAGATTAACCGTCAATACATATTGGAAACATAGTTAAGATAATGCGTCATGCGTGCTTATAGATATGTCACATATGGAGAATGTCATTGTCTTGGCTATTCGAAAACACACTCTTGCATACGCAAGTAGGTTGGTTCACTGGTCGAATGCTTGGGACCTCCCGTCAACTTCTGGTCCCTCTGGATCGCCATGATATTCTACAGCACTTGTATTGTAGCCGGCTATTGATTGAACGCGCCTCACAACCTGCTGCATTTCTGGCCGTCTATTGGGGTTCTCTTCGGTGCAATGAAACGCTACATTCAGCAGCTTTTGCGCCTGATCTATCACCTCCTTGCTTTCAGCACATGCATGCCTGATCTCAGAATCCACAATATCCAGAATCTTGCCTCCGCTCTGTAAAGTGACACTGACCCATCGAACCAGTGTCGTTGTGCTTTGGTCCTCTCCGTCTTCGGACTGCATATGCACCTCCTCAAAAGGCTTACGCCCTGTTATCAGCTCTATCAGGAGAATGCCGAAGCTGTATACATCGCATTTCCTCGAGATGTGTCCAGAACTCGCAACTTCTGCGAATACAAAAGTATTTTCTCGATTTTAAAACAAGGATGAGATATTTGAGATGTGTTTACTGAGGTAATTGTGTTCCTTATAGGCTTACATCGTCGGTGATGATTTTGTGAGATTTTATCATACCTGGAGCCATGTATCCCAGCATTCCCCTCACATTTTCCGTGAAGCTAGACGTTGATGCTGTGTCCGCAATCATTTTGGCAAGTCCAAAGTCTGATATGCGGACTTCCATGTTCGCGTCAAAGAGTATGTTTTGCGGCTTGAGGTCGCAGTGGATGATAGGAGAAGGGCAATCATTGTGCATGTAGAGCAACCCCTCTCCAACTTGAATCGCCACTCGTAAGCGAGCTTCCCACGACAGGCTTTCTCTGGCTTTATTTGAATGTAAGTGGTCGTGAAGGCTCCCATTGGGCATGTATTCAAGGATCAAGATGTCGAGATCTTGCTGATTGGAGAAATAACCGAAGATTCTGATCAAGTTTCGATGTCTGATGGATCCCACCGATTCTATCTCTCTCATGAAGGATCGAATGGAGCTGATTCAAAGCACACCACAGTATTAATGTATTACTTCAAATACCATTTTGATGTACTAGAGGACTACAAATTTTCCTCGATAACCTTCGTGAACTTTTGCGACCAACAGGTCAACCGCAACTTTCTGTATACATGCAAGATATTATAGCTCGCTTCTTCTTAAAAGGAGATGTGAAAATGAATGCAGCGCAGGTGAGGATGAAGTGGAGGCCTGTAGCCATGAAGAAACAGCAGCCATCGTCACGCATACATAAAGGTGTAAAGGAGATACCAATGAGGGATAACGGTTACTGGTGGACATTTTTTAGCAAGCAGACGCTGCAAAACTTAACGTAATAAATGCATAGATTTCATTCCTATGAATGTGAGAGTCCTAAGGTCACATCTCGCCCTTGCAGCTCTTAATTGAAAGGGAAATCCTCAATCACAGTTGCACTCACTTTCATAGTTCATTGCTGTCTTGGCTCATTGAAAGACCGATTTCACAGTTCATTACCGTCTAGGTTCGGTGACGTACTATTACCTGCTGTCCAAATTGAATTTTTTGAATGCCAATGTAGTCCCATTGCGGAGAATGCCTTTGTACACAGTTCCTGTAACTCCACTACCTATGGCAGTTGGTTGAGCTTTGGCCTCTTGAGGCGGAGGTCTTGAGTTCAAGTCCCGGGCTGGACATGTAATGGCTTAGGCCAGTTGAAACCAGTTGTAATCATGTCTCCTTGTCTAACCCCTGCTTTGTGGGATACGGGGGGTCCCACGGGTACTATGCCCATTCATTTCTACAGTTGCAATTTCAAAGTTAAAGTCTGGAGGAGTAGGCTTCAGCTGAACCTTCATTTAAAAAATAGTAATTATTATTATAAACAAATAAATAAAAACTCCACTACCTATGGCATTCTCCGCACTGAAATCCCCAGTTGCGTGCTTATTTCCTCCAGTGAAAGCCTTATGTACGGATAGAAGTCCCAGGCCGTTCGTAGTTTTCTTCCTTGGCGTCGTCTGGATGTGAGTGACAGGACTGCTGCCACACAGGTGGAGGCTTATTGCAGCTGCACCTATGACACCAATTAGTATCTTCATTTCTGTGGAGAAATGGTGTTTTTTAGTAACGGCGCAGGATCTTCCAACAGCGGCACCACAAACTAATGGATCCCCTATGAATGCTGTGCCTGTGAGCCTGCCAAAGATGCCACCTGCTGGAATAAGACCTTGTAGTTTACTGTTATATGACAGATTGAGAAACGTTAAGTTCTTCAAATCAGACAGTGAAGATGGGATTGGCCCAGCCAGAGCATTGTAGGACATATCTAGACGCTCTAAAGAACCGAGGCCTCCCAGTTCTTGTGGTATGCTGTTGTTAATGGAGTTGTGAGACAATATAAGGTCTGTTAAAGCAATCAGTGCTGTTCCGAATTCAGGAGGTATGGATCCCACCAACAAGTTATTGGACAGGTTCAGGGCACGAAGGTCTTTACAGTCTTCCAGGGAGGATGGGACTAAGCCTGATAGTCTATTGTAGGATAAGTCCAAGTTCTGAAGGAAGGCTATCAGCCTGAACCCGTTATTGGGCATCTGACCAGAAAAGTTATTTCGTGCAAGATTGAGGATGGTACACGCAGTGAGAGATGCTACTATTGAATCGGGGATGCTCCCGCCCAGCATATTGTCAGTAAGGCGTATTACTTGCAGTTCAGTGCAATTGGCAATGCCGGATGGTAACTCTCCTGTGAGATGATTATTGGAGAAATCAAGGTAGTTCAATTTTTTAAGGGATCCAATACTGGAAGAAACAGAACCGACGAAATTATTGTCGTATAAGGATAGACCAATCAATTCGCCGCAGTTGAAGAACTGGTTGGGGAAATTTCCTATCAACGAGTTGGATTGCAATGCGAAAGATTGGATTGAAGCAAGCAAACTTAGTTCCTTTGGAAGGCTTCCGTTGAAGTTGTTATTATTGAGGTACGCTGTCTGTACAGAGGTCAGATTACCAATTTCATGTGGAATCGCACCATCAAACAGATTATGCTGCAGGTCGAGGTTAATGATGGAGTTTGCTCGGAACAAAGATGGTGGGATGCTTCCTGGCCCAAGAAAGCCTGGTTTTAGTGGAAAAATTCTTGAAAAAGGATCCTGAATTTATCATGTTATGAGATATAAGTGTAAGCTACCATTTCACCATGACATTAATGCTCCAACTGCACAGAAAACTGTTGAATTTATTAACATTGCCAATTTCCTTTGTTGAAATGTGCACTGAGATCGTAGATTGTCGCATTACTTTTAAGAGTAGATTTACCACATGGTCACACTCTAATCGCAGAATGAGTTAGAAAAGCTCATGGTTACAACGTTGTCATGTTGGCCGACTCTGTAGGTCTTGAAGACCTTCGCAAAAAGAGATTAGTACGTGAACTATCTTCTGGGTACACAAGATATGAAATATTCACATAACATAAGTAAAGGTAGCTTGGAAGTTAAAGAAAGAATAAAGTATAATGTTTGTACCAATGGCCTGCAACTAGAGTACAGTAAAATCGTTTGTAGTTGGTAAAAGTGGATATTCAAAGTCCTCCAAACTCCTTATAACTTGGAAGAGCTAACTATCTTCAGAAGATCCATTTTCGAGATCCAATATAATTAGAAGAGCTAACTATCTTCAGAAGATCCATTTTCGAGATCCAATATAATTAGAAGGACTGATTGTCTTCCTCGTCGAGATCAAATTCCAGAAGAATTTAAATGAAAACTGATTGTCTTCCTCATCGAGATCAAATTCCAGAAGAACGAAAGTATTCGTCTTGATGATGAAGATACGAACACCAAATGCAACTTTTAGTCCTTTACAACGTTCCTATGTAAGAATCTTTGAACATTTCATATCTCTATATCTTGAGTAATGAATTACTTTCAACTACGGAGTTATGGTAACCTTGTTTTAATCATATTGTGTGTGTGTGTATGTATGTATGTATGTATGTATACAATCACACATAAATACATATACACACATGCATGCACACACATATAGATATACACACATCAAAGACATGCATATATAGATAGAGTGTCTTTTTTATATGTTTTTGGTGATTTTCTAGGTGTCCTTCTCATATTTTTTTGTTTATTTTTTGGTGGCCTAAAAGTCTCAAGGATCACATAGTGTGGTGTCACTTTGGTATTTTTTGGGTGTCTTTTCGATATTTTCGGTGGATCATATAGTGTGATGTCTTTTCGGTAGCCCAGTGGTCGAGGAGTCCATTAGTCTCATATGTATCATCGTGCAAGAGTTTCGAATATTTGCCTAAATCATAGCTAAAGTCTCAGAGACATAGATGACAAGTGGGGACCTATTATTAAACAAATCAACCATTAATATTGCTCATCTATTTTGGTTGTGATGTATGTGAACACATTTAGGACTATCACAGAACTTATTTCCCTATTTAGGAGGACTTTTCCCTTGGCTTGTATATACACCTATCACCCTAATGGTTCACATATCTTTGTGTATGCACCCTTATTGCATTTTGTATTGTTTTGTGTTGGTGTATTTCATCCAAGCCTAGTGCTTGATCATTCATAAATGTAAAGCATTACTTGTGCACACTCTCAATGAGTGAGTCATAGAAACATGCTCTTTGTAACTCTTGAAAAGCTATTTCCTTGAAAAGTAAACGTTATTGAAGAAACACATGGCCATGTTAGGCACAAATTATGAGCTCAGCTAGAAGTGATTGATAAGATAAGTAGTTCCTCAACTTTAGGGGAACTTTTAGGTACAAACCCTCCAAGATTTGAATTCAAATATCACTATAAAAACACCTATGTATAGTCGCAGATCATAGTAGCACTTGAAGCTACATTCTAGAGAGATTTTGATCAAGCACCAGGCCATAAGTGAAGCATACATTATGCTCCTCCGTAGCAAGCTTCATTTCCATTTAGATCATGTACAATATGTTCAATACAGATTGATTTTCTAGCTATACTTTGAAGTTGTTCCCATCTGTTGCTATAGGTTTAAATTGACATTTTCAGTCAACTTCAGTGAGTGATACATAGTCATAAATTGACTGAGAACATTTCTTCTTGAATGTTGTAAATTCAGCCCATAGTGAAGCCTTCCTCGATTTGGTTGTGTTTTGGAAATGTTCTTCCAAAGCATTCCATACATCTGCTTCACTTTCTAATCCTTTAATGTGTGGTAGAAGATAATCATTTATAGCCATGTAAATGATACTCCTAGCTTGAGCATATCCCTTCATCCAATTCTTCAATTCTACAAGTTCTTCTCTTGTTGGAACACTTAGATCCTTAAACTCATGCTTTTCTTCTTCTCATGTAATAAATGATATCAAATTTTTGCTCATGAGATGTGCTTCCATCCTCATGGACTATGCTAGATAGTTCTCTCTATCTAGCCTGTCATTCTGCAAGCTTTCTCCCATCTCTTGACTTCCATGTCTGCAATTACTAAGATTTATGGTGATATAATGTACCTTTGATATGAAGCTTTAATCCTTCTTGATCCTTTGAACTCGTGCTTTTTTCTTCTTCAGGTTTTCTTCCAAACTTTACTTTTTGTTGTTTCAATTCACAAGATCTTTGATATTCGCAATAGTCGAGGTTCTCCTTGCTTCTTCTTCACCTTGATTTGATCTTTCTGCTCTGATACCACTGCTAAAGACCTTTAATTCTCCAAATGTCTGATCTATCTTGATTTGAGAACTCCTTTATATCAAGAATAAACCAAACTTTACACAAAATTCATATTATATTTCATATGTGTTAAGAAATACTTCTATGTATGAAGTTTTCTTCACCTTCAATAGTTTGCTTCAGAAATGAACTTTAATCTCTGCATATGACTTTGATCTTAATCATTCAAGTGATACTCACATGTTCATACTAACTTTGTGCAATCACAATGACTATTAGTTGTTTAAAAGAATTATTAGATTCCTAATTTGATCACTTAGATCAAACTTGTGCCAAAAACTGCCTTCCAAAAATGGCAAATTTGACATAATCAACTTCTTAAGTTGATTTCTCTTAGAATCTAACCCGTTTTGCTAAATGCTTTTGGAAAAAGTTTCCTTACCTTCTAACTTAGATTTTGAATGGTGAAACATAAAAAAATTTACACTGACCAGTGAGATCCAAGCAAATCTTTGAACAAGAAAATGCACAATTCTAAGAACTTCACTTGCAGACTTCTACATATGAATGTTCCTACTTGTCATAGACACAACCTGAAGAGAATTAGATCATCAAACTTTGGTCATAGCTTGATTAGATTTTGAGTTAGATGTGTACAAACAATTTCCTGATCCACATAATCAGGCTGAGAGAATTCTAGGAAAGACGAGTCGCTAACTCACGAGAAAACTCTCTACACATCTATATCTTGAAAAACTTGAAATCTATTGACTACCTTTTCATCTATTCTTCATCTCTCTTATATATCACAACTATACATGAGCTTATATATACATATGAGTATAAACTCGTCACTACATCAAATACTTTTGAAGCATTTTTCCAAAGCTATTATACATAAATGTACAAAACATTTCTTCCTGATTCTTCACTTGATTTCATGCTTTGAGCTTGAGTCTTTTCGTCACTTATTCATTCCTAAGTTTCATGTAATCATTCATTGATGATTGTCTTGCTCCAACAGATTGAACGAACAAAATGTGCATGAAAATGGTAGAACTAGCTCAGGTTATAATCGAGTCCAGTCAATCGTTCAATTAGAAAAACCCTGTCAAATCGGATTTGCATCTCCATGGCTTACTAGAAAGATTAGAGCAGTTGGTAAACAAGCTGCACATTTCTTTACCACCACAGGGTTGTTGAAAGGGAAAGCTCACCACCAACAAAAGCTTATGTTTTGGATTCCATGGATGGTGGAGCACCTCTTTCAATTCAACAATACTCTCAAGAGATCTTGCGGGAAATACAAGAAGTGAAATGGGCCAAGGAGAAGGATAATCCCCCTCTTATTCCTGAAATTGATGACCATGATCAATTTCCCCAAGACATTCCATCTATATACGGAGACCAAGTAGAGCAACAAGAAGACGAAAGATTAGATTTTGAGTCTAATTCTTTACAATAGTTGCCACTATTCACAGGCCCATGGGAATCTGAATCTCTTCAGATCAAAGCTCCCACAATATTGACAAGATATGAAGACTTAGGGGTTCCAAGGAACACGGATTTCATGAAGAACACTAAGGTTCAATGTCTTCTCATCGTAGACAACATGCTGAAAGTAAAACTAGAGTTATGGAAGCATGTGGCAAATCAGGTTCCTGAAATCAATTCCAATGTGTCAAAAGCAAGCTTTAAGCAGAAAGTACCTGAGATACCTCTAAACAAAATAGGAGACATGAGTGAAGGTGACGAAGGTAATACTTATCTTCCAATCACCTCCCAAGGCTACACAACCAAAGCTATGGAAGCGATGGGGCAAACCTGCATTAAGACCAACTAGAATGATGCTCCAAATGGTTGACGGCCATATTGAAAGACCTCTAGGATTGCTAGAAGGGATAAATCTAACTACTTGTGGTGTAGAGTTTGAACACACCTTTACTATATGTGACTTTGGCAAAAATAATGTCTATGAGATGATACTAGGAAGGCCTTTCCTACGACAACTACAGATAGTATAGGATTTGAGAACCAACTCCTTGTACTTACAACACTTAGGGGTCACAAATAAGGTCAAAATGAAGGATTACACCTTCAGAGATGTACCATCCCTACAATGGAATCCTATCCAAAAAGCGCAAGAAGATTCAATCTTTGTGCATTCTAAAAGTTCACTTGATCCATCTTGGATGCATGAAGATACTCACTTGTGGATGTGGAAAGTTGTAGAGGAAGAGGAAAGATTCTTGAAAGCAAGAGAGGAAGGAAATTCTCAAGGAGATAGACTAATTAAAGACCTAGTCTACACATCGATGATCTTTCCAGATGAGGAATTTGAGCCTCATGGTTGGGCAAAAATCTTAGCCACCATGGACATTACTGTCAATGAAGAACAATGGACACCTCATTGTGATGAGGAGGGTTATGATATTTTGGTGTTCATGTGTAAGCCCTTGCTAGAAGAATGTGACCCTAGTGATGTCATAGAAGAGGAAGAGAATGAAGATGATCTAGAGTCCATTATGATGGATAGTTGCTTTAACTCAGAGAAGCACTATCTAGGAGACATAGGAGTATTTATCCAAAAAGACGAAGGACCTCTCACAAGCATTAAAACTGTAACTTCAAGGGAGGGAAGTGAAGGTAGTCAAAATAAAAAGAAAAGAAAAGTAGTGAAACAAGGAGACGAGGAATCATTGTTCAAAGTACCAGAGAATTTCAAGACATATGAAGCTGAAGATCAGAAAATTTTGGTACAAATGCTTAAGAGAGAGGCCATCATAGGAGACACGTATGATAATATTGGATAAGGATAACTATCCTATGTGGAAGTTTAGAATGACCAACTACCTAATGGGAAAAAGCTTATGGGATATTGTGAGCGGCGATGATGCTCAACCTCAAATCAATCAAGCTACGGCCTATGAAGTCCAAAGGAGGCAAGAAAAAGAATGGGAAGAGAGGAATAGGAGAGTCATGTTCCTCATTTCATAATTCATTACTAATGCCATGGTAGGGCATATTCAACATCTAGAGAAAGCTAAGGATGCTTGGGAAGCTCTTGAAAGGATGTATTCAACAAATACCAAAGCTAGGAAACTTCAACTCAAGAATAAGTTGAACACAATCAAGAAAAGTTTGAGTCAATCTGTAGCTGAATATACTTTGAAGATTAAGGAGCTAAGTGATGCTTTAGCTTCTATTAACACAATGGTTGAAGACGAAGATCTTGTGTGTTATACTCTTAATGGATTGAGAAAAGATGAAAGATGAAAGATGGAAGGCTTTTATAACTTCCATTAACTTGAAAGATGCATATCCAGGTTTTGAACAATTGATCCCTCATCTTGTCACAAAAGAGCTTAGCTTTGGTGGCCCCAAAGGAAAGGAAAGCCACAACCAAATGTTATATGCAGGTCGAGGTAAAGGATTGAACTCAAGAGGAGGCTCAAGAGGAAAAGGAAGAGGTCACAACAACTCCAACTACAATCAAAACATTTCATAAGACAACAAGGATGCATCAAATGCCAACACACAAGGAAGAGGTCGAGGTAGAAGTAGAGGAAGAGGCCAAGGCTCCTACAATTCTCGTAAAGGTATAACATGCTATCATTGTGGTAAAGTAGGACACTATGCTAGTGATTGTTGGCTGAAGAATGGAAGACCAAATGGAGGCAATCAAAGGAGCCAAAGCAACTATGCAAGCACCTCAAGTGAAGGAAGCAAGGACACACTACTTGCAATGAGACATGAGTATAGAAGCTCTTGTGAAGATGAAAAAAATGGTACATTGATTTAAGTTGTAGTAACCATATGTCATGCCAAGGAAGTTTGTTCACTAATCTACAAGTACCAAGTGGAAAAGGATGTGTTGAAATAGGTGATGATACTCAACATATGATTGAACATATTGGAGGTATAAGGCTTGGAGATACAAGTAGAACAAAGGTACTATCTAATGTTCTTCATGTTCCTACAATTTCAAAGAACTTGATTTCAATAGGAAAAATGGTAGAGAAGGGCTATCATGTCATAAAGGTAGAGAAGGGCTATCATGGTGCTTCATAAAGAATCCAAAGGAAGGCTTCAAGGTCATTGCTCGAGGTAGAAGAGAAGGAAGGATGTTCACTTTGGATGTCCAACATCCACATGGAAAGGTCATGTACATTCAATGTGGGAACAAGAAGATTTCAAAGCTAGACTTATGGCACAAAAGAATAGGACACATCAACATTCCAAAGCTGAAGGACATGAGCAAACATGAAGTGGTAAGACGTTTTCCAAAATTTAATAGCATTGGACTACATGAGTTATGTGAAGCTTGTCAACTAGGAAAGCAAACGAGGTAGCCATTCAAGAGGAGTAATTATGTGGCCCCAAATGTCTTGGACTTGATACATACAGATGTATGGGGACCAACTCAAGAGGCATCAATGGCTGGTAATAGATTTTTTGTCACCTTCATTGATGATCACTCAAGAAAGGCATGGCTGTTTTGCATGAAGCAAAAATCAGAGGTGTTTTCTATATTCAAAAGATTCAAAGTTGAAGTTGAAAAAGAAATAGGAAGGTCTATCAAAACCTTAAGGTCCAATGATGCAGCATAATAATTCTCCAAAGAATTTTAAGATTTTCTACAAGAGAATGGGATCAGAAGGCAATTTACTTGTAGGTATACACCACAACAAAATGGAGTAGCTGAGAGGAAAAATAGGCAAATGGTTGAAATTGCAAGATGCATGCTCAACGAGATGAAGGTACCATTGTGTTATTGGGATGAAGCTACCGCAAACGCCATTTAATTGATGAATAGGTGCACAACATCAAGAATACATCACTTCACTCCAAAGGAGGTATATTCCGGTAAGAAACCTGATCTTACACACCTCAAAGTGTTTGGATGTGCCTGCTTTGTTCACATTGCACAAGAAGTTAGAACAAAGATGGAACCAAGGTCATAAAAATTCATTTTCATTGGCTACTTGATGGAGCAAAAAGGATACAAGCGTTACAACTCTAGAACAAAGAAAGTAAGAGTCTCATGAGATGTGGTCTTTGATGAACTAAGACCATGATATAAAGATAAAGGAAAGGAAAAGATTCTTGAAGAAGATTGTGATGATTATGCAAGAACAAATCAAAGAGAAGTTCAACAATCAAGCACAAAGGTTTCAAGTCCAGAGGCATCTCCATCAAATGAAGAGTGTTCAACATGGAAGGGGAGTCATTTTTTGTCTCCAAATTCAGCTCATAGTAGAGCCGAAGAAGAAAGTGCTACTCCAAACACTGAGATAGATGCAATTGAAGAAGAATATGAAGAGGTAATCACTCCGAAGGTAGAGGTGAATCGGTTAAAGATGCAAATTTTTAAAGGCAATGAAAGAAGATCTTCAAGGACAAGGTATCCAACTCAAAAGATGAGTTATGATAGTTTCATGGCAAAACATTTTGCATACATGATGCAGGTTATCAAAGACAAAGAGCCTGAGACATATGAAGAAGCTTGCACACAGAAGGAATGGAAGCAAGCTATGAAAGAGGAGGTCAAATCTCTCAAAGATAATCACACATGGGAGCTAGTTCCAAAGAAAGAAGGTTTGAAGATTGTTCCAAACAAATGAGTTTTTAAAGTAAAGAGGAATTCTTATGGTTCACTAGCTAGATATAAAGATTTGCTCAAATGATGGAGAACTATTGGAAGATATAACGACATACATAAGCATTATAGAATCATTAATCTATGCAAAGATTACAAGAACTGATTTATCTTATGTTGTTGGTGTAATTTTTGAGTTTATGCAAGCGCGAGCAAGTGAACATTTAGATTCAGCTAAGAGAGCATTGAGGTACATAAAGCATACAGTTAATCATGCTTTGTTTTACAAGTTTGATGAAGAATTGTATGTCAAAGGCTTTAGAGATGTTGATTGGGTAGGTTCAAAGGAAAATAGGAGATCAACCTCAGGTTATGTGTTCATGATAGGAAGCAAACCTATCACATGGAGCTCAAAGAAACAACCTACTGTTGCACTTTCATTCATGGAGGCTGAATATAGAGGATGAGTGTTTTCCACATGTGAAGCAATGTGGATTAAAAACCTTTTGGCTAATCTTGAAGTGCAAGTTGGAACCATCCCTATATACGGCAATAACATGTCAAGTATTTAGTTGGCAAACAATCCTATGTCTCATGCAAGGAGCAAGCACATAGAGGTCCAATACCATTATATAACGGAGAAGGTATTGAGCAAAGATGTGGAGTTAAAGTTCATTAGAACCAAAGAGCAGGTTGTAGATATGTTTACAAAGTTCTTGAATGCTTCTAAACTCAAAGGTTTGAAGGATGTGATAAATTTGCAGGACATGGTTGAAGATAACTCCCAAATGAGCTTGAGGGGGAGTGTTGAAGATAAATGTACAAGCTCATTTTCACATGAGCTATGCTTGGATAAATTTACCAAATACAAAGATAAAGGAAAAGAAGAGAAAAGAAAAAAAGGAAAAAAAAAATCTAGTCAAAATTCATGTTGAGTAAAAGATACAATATCTACCTTGTAGTAAGTGGCATGTAGTGGGCAATCAAATGAAAGTGGTGAGTTAAGAAGGAGGCACAAACTTCTTCACATGCTTATTGTTTATAAAAGTGGACTGGGAGCACATTATAAAAAAGGAGAGAAAGAGGCAAGAGCTCCCAATACTCGGATCTGGGCATTTTGTCATTTTGTCTTCCCATAGACTCCTTCCAATCGCACATCATTTTATAGATATCTCTGTTGTGAAGCTCATATCTCAGTGTATATGTAACCATTTCTTGCATTTAAACAATATTGGAAAGCTTATTTTGTATGATTTCTGTATTTCAAATATCTTCTTGAAAGCTTATATATTCTTTGAGATATCAATCAAATATTGAAGTCTAGTTTTTCAGCATACCTACATAGATAGGTAGTCTATTTTGGTCAGTGAAGTTTCCCAACCAATACATATTTAAATTGCTTGGTTTTTAGCTTCTTGGAGATCTCTTTGGATTTACTCTCTGCACCCCAAATATGTCATTCAAAGGATTTATGTTCTGTGAGATATTTATTAGAGAGTGAAGTCCAATTTTCTAGTATACTTGTGTGCACAGGTGGTCTATTTTGGTCAGTTGAATTTCCTGACCAAAACTCATCCAAGTTACTTGATTTTTAGCTTTTTGGAAAGCTATTTGTGTGCCATTTCTTTATCTCAAATATCTTCTTCAAAGGGTATATATTCAGGGAGTTATCATTCTGAGAGTGAAGTTTAGTTCTTCAACATACTTGTGTGGTAGTTTATCTTCGTCAATTGCGTTTCCTAATCAAAACTTGTCCAAATTAAGTCATTTATAGCTTGTTACAAATCTCTCTTTGTCTACTTTGATTTATTAAAGGCACAGGTCTATTTGAGTTTTTTATTGAGAGCAGAAAGCTATCTAAAGTGTAGCTATTTGTCCAAGTGTTGGCCATACAAGGGTGGTTCACTACACGTTTTTGTTGCACATAGGAGAACTCATTCTCCACATGTAGGAAAGGAAGTTTATAGCTTCCTTGATGGATTTTTAGGTTACAACCAAGTAGCCATTGCCCTAGAAGATCAATACAAGACTGCTTTTGCCACACAGTGGGGAATCTTTTCAATCTGTGTGATGCCATTTGGGCTCACCAATGCAGCTACAACATTCCAAAGGCTCATGTGTCATATCTTGAAAGAGTTCTTCTGAAAGAGCTTACAAGTATATGTGGATGATTTATGTGCTCATTCCCAAGAAAGAAGATACCACATCCCTGAGCTCAAACAAATCTTCCACAAGTGTAGAGAGTATCGAGTGTGTCTGAACCCAGTAAAGTGTGTGTTTATGGTACGACAAGGTAAGATCTTAGGTCAAATTGTTTCTAAGAATGGAATATCAACAAAGAGGACAAATTAAGAGCCATAGCCAAATTACCAAGGCAAAGGAATGTTAAAGGATGTACAAGCCTTTATGGGCCATTGTGGATATTACCGTAGGTATATCCACATGTATGTGATAATAGATAAACCTCTTTATGCCTTGCTAACAAGTTTTGAGTGGAATGACGAATGTGAAAATTCCTCCAATGAGCTGAAGGGATGATTGTGCACAACACCAATACAAACCACTCTTGATTAGAATAAACCATTTCATGTCCATGTGGATGCATCCAATCATGCCATAGGATGTGTGCTAGCACAACCCACAGGCAAAGGAAATCTAGATTTACCTATAGCATACGATAGTAGATAGCTAAACATAGCTGAACGAAATTATACCACAACTAAGTGAGAAGGCTTAGGCATGGTATATGTCGTGAAGAAATTTAGACATTACCTATTGAACAAGAAGTTCAAGTTTTTCACTGATCATCAAGATTTATTATATTTGGTCAATAAACCTTGCAATACTGGATGCTTAGTAAGATGGTTGCTCTTACTAATGGAATATGACTTTGAAGTTGTTGTCAAGAAAGGTGGGACCCATCTCAGGGCTGATCACCTTTCTCGCATCACTTCAGGAGAGCCATTGCAAGGATTGTTTGATGAATTGCCCGATGCTTATCTATTCAATTTAGAAGTTATTCAAAAATGGGCAAATAAGTTGGTACCTGTCCTAACCTTCGCGCCTGCAAATAAGAATGTGAAAAGGAACAAAGATGAAGTTGTAAAATCACAAAAATATCAAATATTGGCAGGAAGCATGTACAAACAAGATACAGAGGGCGTACTAGCTTGTTGTGTTGAGGACGATGAACATAATATTTAGTTGCAACAAGCCCATGAAGGCTTTCTAGGAAATCACTATTCTAGACAACAAACATTGTAGAATCTAAAATGTTTATGAGTGTATTGGCCTAGTATGGATAAAGAAATACATGAGTGGATTAAGAATTGTCCAGTGTGCCAAGTAAAACCCCTAGTGGAGCATGCCACCCTTTATCACGTGTCGTTAATTTCATAATAGAGTGTTCCATTGGTAGAATTTATGAGATCTGGAACACTACCTAATGAAGCTAGTCTAGCAAGAAAATAGAGCATGGATCAAGAGGCTCAAGAATATGCCTTAGTTGGAAACAATGTATACCGAAGAGGCAAAGATGGTTACCTAAGATTGTGCGTTCATCAATCAGACTATCTGAAAATATTAGAAGCTGCACATAGTGGCGTTGCAAGTGGAAACTTCGGTCCTGATCGAGTAATTAAGATCATTCTATTCTCAGGACTTTGGTGGCCCACCCTTCATATGGATGCACATACCTATGTGTGTTGACCTAAGCACCAACTTAGGGACTTGCGGAGAAAGAGACTATACCTCAATCCCCTCTCAAGTGCATATAGTGGGGATACACGCTTTTAATTATCAATCCAAAGAGTATACAAACCTAGCCGAGTGTATGAGGACATGCAATCATGTAATGATCAATGCAAATGAACTACTCAAAGAGTGTAAATAAGGCAAAGACTTATCCAAACAAGCTCCAACTGTTGGTCAAGGCGAAACGATACTTGGTGCAGCAGCTATCAGTATTTTGGACTTTTCTCCCAGCTTCGAACTCCAAATATAGCGAATAGCATATGCGTTTCAAAGCTCTCGAGAAGACGCATCCAATGGCTGTGGTTTCACTCAATTCTGACGCTCCTACTTCAAGTTATGAGCAAAAAACTGAGTCGCGGGAATACTTTCCTACACTTCAGCACTTCCTACACTTCGCACACACCTTACCTACAGCAAATAAACACTTTCATGGATAGACAACACACCCAAGCACTCTTTCCAAGCAATACACATGCATACAAGCTCACAGAGAAGAAGATACAAAGTGAAGAAGACACAAATTCGAATTTCTGTGCTCTCTATTCTCACAATGGCAAAAAGTTCTTTACAAAGAGTCACATTTGACTTATATACTAGTGCCCTAAAAATGGTCCTTTCACACAAGAGACCGGCACTTTATTCACTAAAAGACTAATTTCCTACTATTTTACATGGGTAAATCTCTAATCTTCTGTGGGGATGCATCTAGAGGACTCCTCTAGTGCATTTACAACGGAAAATATGTTACAAGAATTATTATGATACAAAATTATGATGTCAAAATCGGAAAAATTTTGGGGCCCGTCTTTTTCTCTGCTTTGTGCTTTCTTTAGCTCTGCAACACTCTCCCCCTCTTCGTCTCTGTCGCCTCTTGACAGGCTTTGCTTCTTGTCCTCAGTTTGTTGTCCGCACGCATCTAGTGGTCAGCATTGCCTGATTCTTGATCTTGCATTACGTTTTAGAGGCGCTCTGATTTGTCTTGGTTCCACACATCGGACCTTGCTGTGTTATTCACTTCTTTTCTCTGCACGCAACCTTTGCTCATTGTTACCTGTTTATAAAACAGGTGTTCAGTTTTGACGGCTCTTCTTAATTCTTGTTTTACATTCTCTGGGCCTGATGCATTCGACTTGCTTGCCCGCAACCCTTGGAGTTAGACTGACTACCTGATATTGTGCAGTCTAATTCACCTATAGGCTCATTAATTCTGGGTTGCCACGCACGCCACCAGTGGAAGGCATGAAGATGTGCTGCTTCAGTCTTCGATCTGGACCTTCCAGAGATCAAGAGGTTGAAGCACCCATGTGGGTTACGTCCTTTCCTTGGTGTGTGTGCCCCTGCGGGGCTCTGTGCAGAGATGGGTGTTGCGCCCCTGCGGGGCTTCTTGCAGAGATATGTCTTCAGATATTTCTTTTTAGTGAAGCTACTTATTTCGTTGTCTTCTTCTTTTTACTTGACTCTCCCTCAACACTGCCCCCCTCTTGGACTCTGTCGTCCCCGACCGGCTTTGATAAGCGACGGGCATATGTTTGATATACTCTTTGCTCTGTATCATTTAGCAGATTTGCTTCACGTATCATGAGTTGTTTCCATTGTTCTGCCTTCACACCGTCATTGGGTGGCTGTCTGTGATCGGCGAAGAAGCTAAATTCATATGCCACTAATCTGGCATTTAAATTGGATGACATTTTCAAAAAAATTTCTGAATCCATCTCAAAAAATCCTGTAAAGAAAGCTTCTTCAAAAGTCTGCATATATACACTTGGCAAGAACATTAATCTGGAATAATACGCCATTATAGTTGGTCTGCTAGGCATAACTGATAGATCAAAAATGAGTATTTCCGCGCCCTGATTAATACCTATGAAGTTCAAAAAGGTGTAGGCCGCATGCTTGAATACCTTCAAAACTGTAAGGATCATGCTAAGTATTTTGTTGGTCATTTTGACAGTTAAATCGGGTACTGTCGCATAATTCTGTAGCCAAAAATTCTATGGTTTTGACCATATAATCCTCCGTTGGCAAGTAGTTATGTGGCGGGCTCGGAAGCATAGGATAATTGAGCCACTGCTTATTTATGTGAAGAGAGATGGTGGATGCAATCCAAAGATGAGTAGGTGCCGCTACAACCAGCTTCACACCAGCCAACTGAGACTTCAGAGTTGATTAGTAGACCCTTTGAGCTTCCTAAATCCACCAAAATATCAGCCAAGTACTTTGGAACATGTATCCCAAAAGTTTAAGTCAAGACCGACAAGTTGCGAAATGACTAGCTCCCAAAACTTGCTATTTTTGGACATACACCTGCTGGAAAAAATGAACAGTGCTCTCAACCTGGAAGGAATTAGAAAAATTCCTTTTGGGCATAGCAAATAGACTTAGCAAGCTTCCTATTCCAAGTTAAAACACTTCAAATGATGGACTGAGCACTGAGAACAAGTTTCATCAAGTTCTGGAACATTCCCACAATTCTCGGGGCTCTGCAGAGATAGACCAGTAAGCAGTAAAATGCAGATATCTCCAAAAGTATAAATCCAATGACCTTGAAAATTTATAGGTAGAAACTAGACAGTGAGGGCTATCCAACGCACTTTAAAACACTGAAATAGGTTCAGTAAAACTCGAGATATGACCTTCTGAAGTTACTGCTCTGAGTGAGTATAGCAGAGAACAAAACAGAGAGGTAGATGATAATAAATGTATAGATTCACATATGATTACAACCACATTGGCAATGAATCTTTGCACAATGGGAGTAGAATGATAGAGCTATGGAGTAAGCTCTTCAATCTCTACAAAATGACATGAAGTGGTCACGTACAAGGCTTGCTAATCGCCTCTTCCTTCTTGCTCCTTTTATAGCAATTCTTGGAGGGAGTTTTGAATTCGAATTCGAATGGCTCCACCTAAAAGTGATCCCCAAAGTTAGGAGAGATTCCCTCAGCTCAAAAATTCGTGATTTTGGTAGTTGGAGCCACGAATTTGCTTTTACATCATGGATGAGGTAAGCCATCCTTTTACTTTTTTCTTTTTCCATTTACAAGAGATAAAATGTACTCTTTTACAAGAGGTGTTCACATGACTACTCATGTGACTTACAAATGAGGATAATATCAAGCATATCAAGCATGTAGGCTTGGGCAAAATGCACCAACAACTCCCCCTCAAGCCTAACATGCTTGGCCTCCAAATAAGTCTTCAATTGTCCTTGATTTCCTGCAAGCCAATCATCAACTTGAATCTACTTAACTTCGTACCATCAAGAGCTTTCGTCAACATGTCTGCACATTGCATATCTGTAGAGACATAGGATAGTTGAATATCCTTGCTCATTAGCTTCTCTCTTACATAATGGTAGTGGACTTCAATATGCTTGGTTCTAGCATGGTATACCGGATTAGCTGCTAGATGTAGTGAGCTTGTGTTGTCACCAAAAATGTGAGGTGTTGAAGAATGAAGTCCAAGATCTGTGTACAAAGATTTTAACCACATGATTTCTTGAGTTGCATTAGCCAAACCTCTATATTCAGCTTCAGTAGAAGATAATGCCACGGTTGGTTGCTTCTTCAATGACCAAGAAATGATTTTTGAACCTGCAAATGATATATACCCTGATGTGCTTCTTCTATCATCTTTAGATCCGGCCCAATCTGCATCTGAGTAGACCTTTAGCTCAATATCTGAAGTAAATGAATAAAACAAACCTTCATTCATGGTCCCCTTTAGGTACTTGAGGACTCGCTTGGCCGCTTCCATATGTGGTCTTCTCGGCTTATGCATAAACTGACTCAATATGCTAACACTATAGCATATATCCACCCTTGTGAGTGTTGCATAGTTCAAACTTCCAACCAAGCTTTGATAGCTTGTGATGTCTTCAATTGGCTCTCCTTCATAAGCACTAAGCTTATGATTTTGCTCCATAGGTGTACCTGCACACTTTGTATTTTCCATCTTGAACTTGACGAGCATGTCATGGACATACTTCCTTTGTGTGATGTATATACCTGAATCTGTGTAGATCAACTCCAATCCAAGAAAATAAGTGAGTGGTCCGAGGTCACTTATTTTGAACTCCTCCTTCATTTGACTCTTTACCTGTTTGATTCCTTCAAGATCATTGCCTGTGATAATAATATCATCAACATACACACATAAATAGATCACTTCAGATCCATTCCTCTTTATGAACAAAGAGGTATCCGCCTTGCTAGCTTTGAATCCTTGGTCCTGCAAATAAGTAACCAATCTGAAATTCCAAGCTCTTGGAGCTTGCTTCAATCCATACAAAGCTTTCTTTAGTTTGCATACATAGTTAGGATGATGTGCATCCTCATATCCAGGAGGTTGTGCCATATACACTTCCTCAGAAATCCATCCATTCAAGAAAGCATTCTTTACATCAAGTTGATAAAGATTCCAATTTCTAGATGCAGCAAGACTTATGAGAACCCTAATTGTAGGCATTTTTGCAACAGGAGAGAAAGTCTCCTCATAATCAATACCATGGGTTTGAGCAAACCCTTTAGCAACTAACCTTGCTTTGTGTCTATTTATACTTCCATCTGGATTCCTCTTGATTTTGTATATCCATCGAGATCCGATTATCTTCATAGATGGCTTGTTAGGTACAAGCTCCCAAGTGTCATTCTCCTTCAAGGCTTCCATTTCTTCATCCATTGCATCTCTCCAAGCTTTCTTGCTTTGTGCTTCTTCGAATGTGGTAGGTTCTTCATTGGTTGAATCCTTTGCAATGTAGATTGAGTGCTTGGTGACCAAAGAAGTATCATAACCAAACCTCTCTGGTTTCTTCTTCTCCCTCGAAGACCTTCTAAGTGGTTGATGTGAGCTCTCGGGTCCATATGTAGCATCCTGCATCTTTGCTTTACCTTTGTTCTTCCATAGCTTTAGTCTTTCCAAGTCTTCTAGGTCAATCTCCGAATCACTTTCTTCAATCTGCTTTGGCTCCTTTGGTTGAAGTGATGGAAAATCTTCATCCAAGTCATATGGCAGCTTCACTTTCCTGTCATCATCAAACCATGATTTGTTTTCATCAAAAATTACATCTCTACTCACAGAAAATCCTTTATTGGTTGGATTGTACAATCTATATCCTTTTTGGTTTTGATCATAACCAATGAATACACACTTCTCTGCCTTGGGATCCAATTTCCCTCTTACTTGAGAAGGAATGTGAGCATAGGCTAAGCATCCAAAGATTTTACAATGCTCTAGACTAGGTCTTCTTCCATTCCACACTTCATATGGAGTGGTTCCATCTAGTGACTTAGATGGAAGTCTATTTATGAGATATGTGGCTGTCGACACAGCCTCTGCCCATAGGTAGTTTGGCAATCCCTTTTCGTTGAGCATGGACCTTGCAGCTTCGACAATAGCTCTATTCCTCCTCTCTGCTACACCATTGAGTTCAGGTGTATACCTTGTAGTGACTTCCCTTTTAATGCCTCTTTCATGCAAGAAGGCATCAAATTCAGAAGAGAAGTATTCTCCTCCACCATCTGATCTGAGTCTTTTCAAAGTCCTACCTGTTTGATTTTCAACAAGAGCAATATACTTCTTAAAGCAATTAAACACTTCATCCTTGTGCTTCATGAAAAACAGAATGGTCCACCTGCTACAATCATCTATGAAAGACACATAATATCTTGAGCCTGATATAGATGGCTCCTTACTTGGACCCCACACATCCGTGTGCACTAGATCCAAAGGATTTTGATACATATATCCTTTCTTATTGAAAGGTTGTCTATGAGCCTTGCCGAGTTGACAAGCTTCACACTTATAAATCATGTGTTGCCTTGTGATATTAGGCAAACCAATTACACTTTGGTCCCTGCAAATCTGTTTGAGTGTCCTCTCACCAATGTGAGCAAGCCTTTTGTGCCATATCTCCAACTCTGTTAGAGTTTGAGATCCATAGCTAAACAAAGCTATGTTCTTTGTATCTTCCACTTCAAAAGTGAAAAGCCTTCCTGTCTTTTCTCCTTTGGCAATCCTTCGAAAGCCTTGCCTTGGGTCTTCAACATATGCTCCAAATCGATTCAATCTAACCTGCAATCCTTTTTCAACAATCTGTCCAACACTTATTAAATTTTTGGTAATTGTAGGGACATACAAGACTTTGCTTAAGAGGTTCATATTCCCATCTGATGTCTTCACATTACCTATCTTCTCCACTGAGTGCTTTGTGTCATCTCCTGTCTGCACTTCATGCTTGTTATGAGGATCTTCCAAATCAGAAAGTAAAGCCACATTTCCTGCTACATGGTTCGAGCATCCCGAATCAATGTAAAATATGTGATCATCATCCTTACCCTTCTTCGTTGATAGATTCATAATCAATAATGAATCTTCTTGACTTTGGTCCTCTGCATAGTTATTGTAATCTCTTCTTCCTCTATGGCCACTTTGATAGTTGTTGTTGTTGTTGTAATTGTTGTTGTAGTAGTTGTTGTTGTAGCCTCCATTGTACCTGCCTCTATTTGATCCATAGCCACCTCTATTGAATCCTCTTCCTCTTGAGTTCCTCGGGTTCCTGAAACATTCTTCAGTAGTATGGTTAGATAAGCCACATATGTTGCAAGGTTGAGATGATTGGAATCTCCCCCTGCCTTGCTTTCCACTTCTGCCTCTTCCTCTAGCTCTTCCTCTACCTGCAAAGTTTGCTTGGAAAGAACTTCCTTCATCTTCATTCTTTCTATTCTTTGACTTGTCCTTGACCTTAGCTTTATCAGAATATAAGGCAGAAGTTTGATTACCTCTTGAGGACTCACCACCTTTGCTAATCTTTGCTTCATGAGTGAAGAGTTGGCCCATGAGTGTGTTGAGGTCGGGTACATGCATATCCATGTATAAATCCATGGCTGTTGTGAATGACTCCCACTTGTCGTCTGCTTTGATTCCATTCATGATTTGTCTTATGATTTGCTCCTCTTCAATTACCTCTCCAATGCTTCCAAGTTGGTCGGAAATCTCCTTCATCTTTGTGACATAATCAGTCACATTTTGCTTCGGGCTTTTCTTCATTGTTGTGAACTCCATCCACAATTGGTTCTTCCTTGCTCGAGTGTTGGAAGAGAAGAAAGAAGCAAGTGCATTCCAGGTTTCTCTTGATGTCTTGCATCCCTTGACATGAGGTAAAAGAAAATCAGAGATTGAGTTTAGAATATAGGACCTTGCAAGTGCATCCTTCGAACACCAATTCGAAAGTCCTTCCACTTCTTCATGTGATGGTTGCCCTTTGTTCCTCATGGTTGGCATTGCTTCATCTCCGGATATGAATCCATATAGATTCCTCCCTTGAAGGTAAGCCTCCATCCTTAGAGACCATGCCGGGTAGTTGTTTCGATCCAATTTGTCAATTGTTGATGGAAATCCATCTCCCATGTTGCTTGACTATGCTCTGATACCACTGTGAAGAGAGATGGTGGATGCAATCCAAAGATGAGTAGGTGCCGCTACAACCAGCTTCACACCAGCCAACTGAGACTTCAGAGTTGATTAGTAGACCCTTTGAGCTTCCTAAATCCACCAAAATATCAGCCAAGTACTTTGGAACATGTATCCCAAAAGTTTAAGTCAAGACCGACAAGTTGCGAAATGACTAGCTCCCAAAACTTGCTATTTTTGGACATACACCTGCTGGAAAAAATGAACAGTGCTCTCAACCTGGAAGGAATTAGAAAAATTCCTTTTGGGCATAGCAAATAGACTTAGCAAGCTTCCTATTCCAAGTTAAAACACTTCAAATGATGGACTGAGCACTGAGAACAAGTTTCATCAAGTTCTGGAACATTCCCACAATTCTCGGGGCTCTGCAGAGATAGACCAGTAAGCAGTAAAATGCAGATATCTCCAAAAGTATAAATCCAATGACCTTGAAAATTTATAGGTAGAAACTAGACAGTGAGGGCTATCCAACGCACTTTAAAACACTGAAATAGGTTCAGTAAAACTCGAGATATGACCTTCTGAAGTTACTGCTCTGAGTGAGTATAGCAGAGAACAAAACAGAGAGGTAGATGATAATAAATGTATAGATTCACATATGATTACAACCACATTGGCAATGAATCTTTGCACAATGGGAGTAGAATGATAGAGCTATGGAGTAAGCTCTTCAATCTCTACAAAATGACATGAAGTGGTCACGTACAAGGCTTGCTAATCGCCTCTTCCTTCTTGCTCCTTTTATAGCAATTCTTGGAGGGAGTTTTGAATTCGAATTCGAATGGCTCCACCTAAAAGTGATCCCCAAAGTTAGGAGAGATTCCCTCAGCTCAAAAATTCGTGATTTTGGTAGTTGGAGCCACGAATTTGCTTTTACATCATGGATGAGGTAAGCCATCCTTTTACTTTTTTCTTTTTCCATTTACAAGAGATAAAATGTACTCTTTTACAAGAGGTGTTCACATGACTACTCATGTGACTTACAAATGAGGATAATATCAAGCATATCAAGCATGTAGGCTTGGGCAAAATGCACCAACAATTTATAGTGCCGCTTCTTTGCAAATCCAAAAATTCCCTGGTATCCCTTCTGCGTGGTATTGGACAAAATGAAGGGTTTACCTGGAATGCATATGGTGCTGCTTGCCAATGCACCCGTAGTGTGGGATGTTTCTCCAAAAATTTCCGTCGCCACAATGGTTGTGTAGCTTCAAACTCTGCTTGCATGTATTCGAATGTGTCGTGTTTGAAATTCAGCTGCTCATCTGGACTCTTCTGTGTAATCTTCGTTATATAACGTCTTGTTTTCTCTTTCAAGAGTCCGTATGGAATATTGAACGGCTTCATAATCTTGTCCAGGTCTTTACCTTTGATCTTGGCCTCTTTCATCACTTTGACCACTTCATTTTCAAAATTTTCCGTTAACCGGGACACCACTAGTGCCCGTTCCTTCTGACTTATTTCTGCAGTATATGGCATTGGATGTTCGTCATGTATGTCGGCCAACTACTCATGTAGTGGAGAATTATAGATCGGGTGAGATAGAGGACTTACCTCTACCTCGTCAGTAGGATTTTCCGTAGCCGGCACTACTGGTGTCCCGATCGGTGTTTTCTCTTTCAATTGAGTCTTTAATCGTGCTATGCATTCATCTTTCTCTTTTATCTCTTGCATGGCTTCCCTGAGTGTTTCTTTAGTTGCCAGCAATTCTTTACCAATGTCAGCTACATGATCCATATTTTCGCTGTAGCTTTGTATCAATTTGGCGTTCACCTTTTGTAATTGACTCTTCAATTCATTGGTTTCATTGGCGTGTCTGCTCTTCCATTCCGCTATTTTTGCTTGTTCTTGCTTTAGCAGCTCTTCATATTTTGAGATTTGATCCCTTAATTCTTTTTCTTTGGTTTCCGTGGATTCCTGTTGCTCGATTGGTTGATCATATAATAATGATTTCATTAATTCCTTATTCCTGTTTCGTAACGTATCATTTTCTTCCATGTATAATTTTAGCTGTGTCTCGAGCAACGTACTTCTAGCTCGCATTCTCTCTTTGTCCACCTCGCTTGCATCATATGCTCTTTGTAAATTTGCGAGCTGTGCTTGGAGTTGGTGATGCTGAGTCACTAATATATCACATTTCGTTTTGAATTCGATCAACTCCGTGTTTTTGGCCGTTATCTCCTTTTGTGCTTGGATGAGTTGGGATGACAGTTGTTCGCTCATTATCTGGAATTGACTTCTTTCTCTCATGGCCTTATCGTAATCTACATCTATTTCCATCAATTGCTGTTGTGTGTCCATGGCTGTTTGAATCATCTGTTTGACTACAGGTTTCAGCTGAGTAACATCCACATTAAGCCATGTTTTTGGTATGCTTGGTTCTTCGCCGGTATTGATATCTTTGCCCTGTGCCACATGTAATGTAGTGTCATGGGGCTGCCTAATCTGAAGCTGGATCCTTGGCTCAGCCCCCATGTTTGCTTGATTTTCTTGAGGTGTATCATCTGGCACCTCGATCACCATCTGTTCTTGGTTTCGTAGCCCTTCCGTTTCCTTACTCACTGGAGTTTGTTCTTCCTCTTTAATAGGTTGTTTTACCTGTGTAACACTGGTTGTATCTTCTTTGATGCTGATCTTTGTAGTGTCATTCAATTGAATGACATGCTCATGTTCCATAGATTCTTCTGCATTCTATTCCTTTTCTTTATGACTTCTTGGCGTCACTTCCACTCGATCGATCTCATTCCATTCATCTTCTTGAGTTTCTGTCCGTATATCAATATCCAAGGTATCTTTTTCAGGGCTGGAATCTGTATTGGTACTGGAATCATCTATCCCTAGTTCTTTGTACCTTCCAGCTTGTTTTGGTGTCTTCTCTGGACTCCGTTTTTGTTTCTCTTGACTTTCCTGTCTATAATGATGACCTTGAATGTTTAAATTTACCTGCCCTTGCATATATTGATGTGTTTCTTCGAGGGCATCAGAAAGATCTCTCCTTGTAATGGGCATTTGAGCCGTCGTGATTTTCGGTAAGAGATGAGTTCTTTTTGATTGTGGTGTAGCTTGGGCTTCCTCCTCCCGTAGACGCTTTGTACCCCTCATGGGTTTTTGTGTGCTCGTTCCAGCTTCCTCAACCATAACAACTGCTTTCTTTTTCTTAGGGACCGTAGCGGATTTTGCGTATTTTGGCTAGCCCTTTAGAGGTTGGCATCTCTCTCAAACAATTCTTCATATCTAGAGCTTCATATATCAGTAACGTGAGAGCCGAACTGCCATTCAAAAATTTCTTCTGTCCCCACTTCTTCTGGGCTTCAAATAATCTTTCTTGGACATACCCTGTTAAATTGATTTTGTTTCCTATTTGTCTCATGGCATGCGATAGTAATTGTACTGCTATCTTTTGTGGAGCCGTATACCTGTGCATGCTGGGGAAGCAGAAATGTTGATGCACAAGACGGACAGCGTCTTCGATGTCTATTCTGTTAATCTCCAAGAAGGATCTCTTCTTGGGATCATGACACTCTGCTTTGACATTTGTGACGCCTTCTTGCTTCCATCCAAATGCTCTGTTGATTAATTCGTGTGTGAATTGGATGGTCTTCCAAATCCCGACTTTATCCAATACTCGTGCTTCTGGAACTGATATTTTTGTTGCGGCAGGTTGCATGGTATTCATTACCTGTGCACATCTCTGAAAATCTGGAACATAGATTGGCAACTTGAGAAATGCCTCTATGCCTGCTTGTGTCCATACATCTTCAATATGAGGTAACCCCTGTATTATTGTTTTGAAGTCTTATGACATGATCGGAAAACAGTGATCTGTATCCATAATTTTGATAGTTGCCATGAAGATAAGATCCAACACTGGTTGGTCATCCCGAAACCAGTGACCTCTTGCTTTTGTAATTGATTC
Organism: Ceratopteris richardii; assembly: GCA_020310875.1. Lineage (NCBI taxonomy): Eukaryota > Viridiplantae > Streptophyta > Polypodiopsida > Polypodiales > Pteridaceae > Ceratopteris > Ceratopteris richardii. The sequence goes on along the minus strand of CM035424.1, from coordinate 75,067,196 downwards.
GAGTGGGAAAAGCTAGACCTCTTCCTCTTGTGTAGCTTCAGAACTAGTAGACGCCATCTGCACTCAATATAGAGCATGAATTAGTTGCCATATATTATCAGAAATCCTCCTTTGTTTGTTTGTCATAAGCTCGATATTGCTCCGAGTGAATGGTGTCGTCCCTTTCCTGTGTCTGTGAGAAAGGTAATACCTGGATTTCTCACATATTGAAGTATTTTTTTATTTTTTATTTTTTATCTGAAAAGGGAAAACAGAAAAGTTAGGTTATAGCCGAAGTGGTTATTAAATTTTTTTGAGTAATGTTCTTAATGTATGTACAAGTGCTCTCCTATTTCCCAAGAGGAAAATGTGCTTGACTATCCTGAAATAGAAGAAGGATGTGCCGAATGCTTGGCCTTGTAATGTGGCCCTATCATGCATACTTTTGGTCTCAAAGGCTCCATATGTGTGCAATTGGAAGTAGTTGGTTGATGCATGCCATTTGTTTTGTCTTTAGGTATCCAAATCTGCTTCATTGTGCTGGGCCTTGTTGTATGTTGCCTAATTCCGATGAATGTGGCTCTTTTCTTGTTGTATGTCTGCTTTATCTGATTTGTAAATCTCGGAATGGCTCGGGTTGCCATTACAGACTCCTTCTTTCTCCAGTAACTCTTTTTTTGTGGTTGTTTTGCCTGTGGACCATATTGGTTCTTCTTGTGCTGAGGATCATCATTTCGGTTTGGTTTCTTTGTAGCGCATGACTTAGGAATCCAGATTTACGAACGATCCTGTTGAGCGGCTACTACTTTCTTTGGGATCCATATTGTAGCAATTCGTCGATGACTTCGTTGTTCAGACTGAGTTGGTTTCTCCTTTGATTGTTTGTTCTGATGTCGGTTGTGCTTCTGTCGTCGAAGATATTCCTCCACTTCATCTTTCTTTATCCACGCTTGGTTAGAGTATGGAATAGGGTATATTTTAATGGGTACAGATTTTGAATTACTCAGAGGACTAGTCCCTTTTATGCATGGTGCTTCGGTGAGGTGGGTTTCAGATAGATTGACACTCTCATGACTTGCTAGACTAGAAGATTGTGTGCAAGCAGAATTCAATGTGTCCGCACATATAGTACTTGACGAAGGTGTTTCTATAGTGCTAGTGAACATGCATTCATGACTTTGCTCGTTGGAATGAATTTCTTTTTCTTTGCTCCCAGATTTGATTGGTCGTTCATCTAGCACTGAATACTTCACGATGTCCTGTCCTAGTTGAGATGTGCCTAAAGCCAATTGAATGGTCACCTCATATTCGTAAATCCAGGCTTGACCTAACACTACCTCTTCAAGTAAATCTTGATCATGACACACTAATAGCTTTTGTTCCATAGTGTTGTTGCCAAGATGCAACGGTAAGGTGATCTCACCTATGCATTGAGTAATCGTTCCTCCTATTCCTATCAATTGGGCCATCGATGGGCGTACTTTCTCCTTGAGTTTTTGGGTCAAAGAAAGCTTGATACAGCTTACAGCAGCTCCTGTGTCAATGAGAGCATCCACCAAGTGGTACTCCGTTTTACCTGCTCCCAAATTTAAATATGGTTGCGTTCTCTGGGATCCTAGGTTTTGAGTGGCTCTAAAATTAGCCATTGGGATGAGTTCTTCTCCTAGTCGATATCTTTCATCTCGCTCTCTCATCCACTCTTTCCGTTTCTTTATTCTTTCCAATGCTTCCTGTCTCGCTTCTTCTCGTATCCTTTCCTCCTCTATGCGTCTATTCTTACCTTTGATTAATCGAGACATTGTTTCTTCGGTTAATGGTTCTAGATATTTTTTCACTCTACATCCACTGATGTAGTTTGGTAACACGTCTCCATCTAAGGTTGCTAAGCTAATGGCTCCACTTGTAGATATACGATTAATGATTAATGGACCATATCCTCTCTTCTACAACTTCTTAGCGTGTTGTTTCAAGGTGTATACCAAAACTAAATCTCCTTCCTTCAAATTTTTGTCCTTAATGTGCGCGTCAAAGTAGGCTTTCTGTCGTCGTTTAGCAGCATAAATGCCTGCTACTGCTTGTAACCTAGTTTCCTGGAGCTTTTCTATTTGATCCAATTGAGCTGATAGTTCATGTCCTGTCCACTCGTAAGTAGTTGCTACTCTTAGAGTGGGAATTAAGAAATCAATTGGCAAAATAGCATTTTGTCCATATACTAAGTTAAAAGGAGTAGTGCCTATTGGGGTTTTATAGGCTACTCGAAATGCCCATAAAGCATGATGTAACTGCTTATCCCAATCTGATCTACCATTGTTAACAATTTCGGTGAGAACTGTACACAAGATTTTATTCAAACTTTCAGCTTGTCCATTGGCTTGTGGGTGATAAGGAGCTGATTTCTTATGAACCACCAATAATTCGTTCAATAAAGCTTCTATAACTTCATTCACAAAGTGCGTACCTCTATCACTCACAATTTCTATTGGTAGTCCAAATCTAGTGAAAATGTTCTCAAAGAGAAACTTGGCCATGGTTCTTGCGTCATTTTTCTTGGTTGCTTTGGCTTCAACCCATTTGGTCAGGTAGTCTGTGGCTACAATTATATATTCGGCATGGGATCCTTTTGCTGGTGGGCTAATAGGTCCTATGAAGTCTATTCCCCATTTCGTGAAAGCTCTAGCACTCATCATGGGTCTAAGTGGCATCTCATCTCTTCTAATTGGATATTTCGTTCGTTGACAAGTATCACACCGTTGCACATATGTTATGGCATCTTGGTGTAGAGTTGGCCACCACATTCCAGCAAAGAGGATCATTTTTGCTGTTTTATCTGCAGAGAAATGTCCTCCTGCAGCTCCTGTATGAGCCATCTCTAAAACAGAAAGATATTCGTCTTCGTGAATGCACAATCGTAATTGGTTATCTCTCCCTCGTTTAAAAAGTTGTTTTCCTATAATGGCATAATCCTTACTTTGTTCTTCAAGTGCACGTTTCCTTGCTGAAGTAGCTCCGTCTGGGTATTCTTGAGTTTTCAAGAACTTTACCAGTGGCATGCTCCATCTTGGTGCTATTGTAGAATAGCATAAGGTAGAGTTCTCATCTGGGATTTGTTCTTGACAGGTCTGACAGGTTGATACATAGTTATGTGCATCTCTTTGCATGGTTGGCCAATATATGCCAAATCTCTTGAGTGTTTGCCATGTTCCATTTGCATTCAAATGAGTTTTCCATTGGTTTATGTGTGCTTTCTGAAGCCACATTTCTTGTTCCTCTTCTTCCACGCATCTCATTAATAATCCACTTGAATCCTGGTGATACAAACTCCCCGCAATGATGTGAAGGTTTTTAGTCTTCCAGAGGTCTTGGGTTTGGTTTGGTGTGATCCCATCTTTAGGTCCATGTGTAAGTATAGGGATCAACTTTTCTGCCCATTGAGGACATACTTCCAGGTTAAAAAGGTACGTATCTGGCAGATCATCTGGTACTCCTATGGGTGGTTCTCCATGGGTCATTCTTGATAAGTGATCTGCTCTTATGTGGGTATTTCCTTTCTTGACTACTACCTCAAAATCAAATTCCATTAGCAATAAAAACCATCGTACTAGTCGTCCAGTATTACAAGGCTTGTTGACTAGGTACAGTAGGGCTTGATGATCAATAAAGAATTTGAATTTGTTTGCCAACAGGTAATGTCTGAACATTTTGACTTCGTACACCATCCCTAGGCCTTCTCTCTCCGTGGTAGTATAATTGCGTTCTTTTTTATTTAATTGTCTACTAGCATAGGCTATAGGGTGGTCTAATTTTCCTGTGTCAGCAGGTTGAGCTAAGATGCAACCAATGGCAAACTTGGAAGCATCCACATGAATGTGAAACGGCTTATTCCAATTAGGGACTCGAAGGATTGGTGCTGAACTCAATCGCTTTTTTAACTAATTGAAGGCTCTCTCGCATTCCTCGGTCCAATTAAATAGAGTCAATAATGCATAAAGAGGTCTAGCAATTATGGCGTACATATGTATGAATCTTCGATAGTATCCACAATGTCCCATAAATGCTTGAACTTCCTTAGCCGTCTTAGGTCTTGGTAAATCCAAAATTACTTTAATTTTGTCTTCATCAGTTGAAATCCCATTCTTAGAGACAATATGTCCTAAGATTTTTCCTTGTCGAACCATGAAGACACATTTTTCAGGATTGCATACTCGATATTGTCGACATTTGGCAAAGATCTTTTCTAGTTCAGGGATATGCTCTGATCGTATAGCTGAATAAGTACAAAGATCATCCACGTATACCTCCATACTTTTTCTCAGAAATTCCTTGAACACATGACACATCAATCTTTGGAAGGTAGCTGGGGCATTAGTTAGATCGAAAGGCATGACTCTAAAGGCGTATACTCCCCATTCAGTTGCGAACGCTGTTTTATGTTGGTCCTCAGGAGCAATGGCTACCTGATTATACCTTGAAAAGCCATCCAGAAAGCTATAGACTTCCTTCCCTGCTACCCTTTCCAAGAGATGATCTGTGATTGGTAAAGGATAACTATTCCTTATGGTCGCGGCATTTACTTTCTTCAAATTGATGCACACTCTTAACTTTCCATTCTTTTTCGGTACAACCACCAAAGGTGACACCCATTCCGTGTGCTCAATTTCGTATATGAATCCAGCATCTAGTAACTTGTCTATTTCTTCCTTTATTTTGGCTGAATACACATCATTGTAAGTATATGGTCTTTGTTTAGAAGGTTTGGCTTCGGATGTCATGGGGATTCTATGCGCACATATAGATGGATCTACTCCCTTCAAGTCCTTATAGGTCCAAGCAAAGACATCCCGATATTCTCTTATGAGACGAATTAACTCTTGTTCTTCCTCTAATGAGACATCCTGTCCTATGAAGGTACATCGTTCCTCTCCTTCTTCTACAGTTACAACTATCTTCTTGGTTTGTTCCTTATTATCATATGCTATTCCAGGCTGTGCTTCTCTTTTCGGCATTTGAATAGCAATTTTTCTCTCCTCCACTTCATATTTTTTAAAGTGAGCTGGTACCTCAAATTGGTCTTGGGGTTTATTTTCTTCATCTTCTGATTCTCTTTCAAATTCTAATTTCCCCTTCTGTGTGAGTTCCTGGTGTTTTCCATTAGCTGTGATATTTATGTTGGTGGTACTATTCCCTAGATCCAATGGTTCGGGCTCCATTTCAATGCTCTCGTAGTCCTCCTTCCAGTCTTTCTCGATCACTTCTCCTTCTTCAGCCTCCTGAAGGACTACCATATACAGGCTAACATCATAACCCTCCTCATCGATACATTCGTTCATGGTCACTACTTCTTCGTTTACACAGACATCGAGGGTCGCTAAAATTTCCATCCATTCCTGTGGTTCAAATTCTTCATCCGGAAATACTTGTGGCATGTAAGCTGGATCTTGTACAGACCTCGCTATTCCTTGTTTCTGTTGCCATCCTTTTCTTCTCTCCTCTTCCTTCTTTGCAGCTTGACATATCCATAGATGAGTGTCCTCGTTCATCCAGGATTGATCACTAGAACCTACACTATGAATTGATTGATCGTCTTCCTCCTTATGAATTTGATTCCATTGTAGAGGTGGAACATCTTGATAAGTGTACGTATGTAGGTTTATTCTAGTGGTGGTTCCTGCGTGTTGTAGGTATACCGCGTCTTTTCCCCAATCTTGTACGACCTTTAACTGTCTCATGAAAGGCCTTCCCAGGATCATTTCATAATTGCTTGGCCTTTCGAAGTGACATATTGCTAGAGTGTGTTCGAATTCCACTCCACATGTAGTGAAGACTACTCGTTCCAACAATCCTAAGGGTCTTTCTGTATGTCCGTCTGCCATTTGTATTTTCATGCGTGTTGGTCTTAACGCTGGTTTTCCCCATTTCTCCCAAATTTCTTTGGTAGCAATACCGACACCAGCTCCCGAATCTAAGATGGCTTTGGTAGTGTAACCCCTAAAGGTGATTGGAAGGCAGGTATTTCCTTCATCTCCCTCACTAAAGTCTCCTACCTTATCCACTGGAATTCTCACCGTGTTTACTTCGTCTGCGATCTTTTTCTTTTTCTCCTTGACTTCCCATTGGTCAATTAATTTTTCCTTCAAATGTGGTTTTACCTTCAACAGTTCTTCGAATGTTAGGGTACAAGGGATTTTTACCTCTCTAAGGCGTTGTATGAGCTCAGATGTTTGGACTGATGGGTTCGTTTCTCGTTTCCTCATTGAGGGAATGCGATACAATTCTGAATTGTGTTCGTACTCCCCTGTGTAGTTGGGTAGTTCCTTTGCATCTTCCTCTCCTTGGTCACTTGCATCCATCGGAAAAATTTCTTCTGAATTTAGTTCAGGTATTGATCCCTCTATTTCGTTTTCTGCTTCTAGTTCTTCAAAGGGTGGATCAATTCCTTCCACTTTCTTCCATTTTTCCTCTTGAACTCGTGCCCATAGATCTTTAGTCCATTCTCCTTCTACTTCAGGAACTATGGATCCTTCCCTTCTCTCAACACCACATTCGTCATTCTGTGTTCTACTTACTTCAGGCTTTTCATGAGTGTTTACACACTCTTGGAACTCTCCTTCAAAAATTCGTGTATTGGGTAAAGGCGATGCAGGTTTTTCTAAGGTCTGTTGTGCAACTTCTATCAATTTCCTGCAGATCTCCAGTCTTTCTTTTTCTAAGTCGCCTCTTGGATATTCTCTCTCGTGTTGCTCTATGGTAGGTCCTGCTCTTATTCTTGCCTTGTATGCCTGAATCCACATGGCTAATTCTTCAGGCATAGGATCTGCTAAGAATGATCCAACCTCTTCTTTCTGATACTTTTCGTTTTTCATTTCTTCTTCCTTTTTCTGTTCCTCTTTTGGATTCTGTTCGTTCTTCTCATTTTCCTTTTTCTGCAATAATTTCTTTTCTTTTATCCTATCTCTCCGGTTTTTCCATCTCTGGGACCTTTTACTTGCAATACTCTTCTCCGGCTCTTCTGAGTCTTCAACTCTCTGTGGTGTGGGTGTATTCCTCTCTAGGTCACTATGATTGTGTTCTTTTGGTTTTTCAGGGGTCTCTCTAGCTTTGGCTCTCGTTATTGCTTTCAATGGTACTGTGTACTCTTTATCACTCCCTGATGACTCAATTACTACTATTACATTGATTTGTACATTAGATGTAACCTTGTTGGGATTCTTGGGGCAGTCTCTGAAAAGGTGTTCCTTACCACAATCACTACAGTAGCCTTCCCAGACTCGTTGTGGTGGTGGTGGGTTTGGCAATGTGCATTCTCTGATATAATGATCACCTCCACATCTATAACATGGTCCTCTGGGTACAGGCGGTCTGTTCATGGGTCGGGGTGGTATGGTTGCTCTAGGAGCTGTGTACATTAATGACACATAATCCTGCTCATAACCGTATGAACTATCTGATGCTTCCATGCCATAGGCATATGGTTCATACAATTGTCCATATTCCATCAATGAGCTTTCATAATTAGGGTATGTTCTTTGACTAGGGTCATAAAACGAGTCATATGGTTCATTACTAGTCAAAGGTGTGGCTGGGACTATTGCTCTCTCTAGGTTTTCTTCAGGTTGAGCAATCTTGACTGGGACAACGTTCTGAGGATGGGGCGGTTGTTGTCCTAGTACTGGTTGTGGTTGTGTGTATCCTTGATATGCATATGGTCGTGGCATCGGTGCCTGTGGCTGATAAGTAGGATATCTAAAGGCTTCACCTCCCTGATCTCTCTGAGGGTATCCATAGGGTCTCATGTATGGCTGTGCTGATCTAGCTTGCCTATTGTAGGGACAATTTTCTGTGCTGTGATTTGTATATTTTTGTTCTACACTGCAATATTGTAGAGGTCCTGGGACAGTGGGTCTATTATAGGCATAAGCAAGTGGTGGGACTACTCCCCTAGTACACAAGTGAGAAGGATGATCTCCTCCGCACTGCATACATCTTCTGAGCATGGGTACTCTCATAGGGTTATTGGGGTAGTTCCTCTGTCCTTGAACGTTCAACTTCTTCGCTAACAAATCGGCTATTTCCTCTACATTGTTTTTAGGAATTGATGAGTTACTGGCTGAATCTTCACTTTTCAAGCTTCCTTGAGGTATTTTCAGGTCCTCTGCTAGGTTGTCTTCTAGGTCTATGCATTCTTGCAAAGTCTGAACCCTTTTTACATACACCAATGATCTCAAAGATCCGTTCAACAATCCTTCCAAAAATAATGACACCATTTTATTTTGTGTAGGTCTCTCTTCTACTGGGCATCTGTCTACATATTGCTTGAATCTTCTTGCAGCCAATCTCACTGATTCGGTAGGGACTTGCTTGAAGCTATGGATCAATGATGAAGAATTGTTTTTAATTCCTGATTTAGTTAATTCCTCAATCATTTCTTGGTATACCTGCTCCATGTTTTGAAAGGTATTAGGGTCCAATGGTTGAAACCATGCTAACGCCGTGTCTGACAAGGTAAGACCAAAGGACTCATATTGAATCAAAAAGTCTTCTACCTGTTCGACTCTGATTACTTGTTTAAATTCAGCTATATGGTTGTAAGGTTCACTAGAGCCATCATAGTGATTTCTCATGCATTTGGCAACTTGGATTGGCCTTAGTCGTCTTCCTGCTTCGGGTGGTCTAGGCATCACTGGAAAAATGGGTCTTCCTATTGGTATGCCTGGTCCTCTTACTACCGGCGGTCTGACTGGAGCATGAATTCCATGTCTTGGGTCAATAGTTGGCTAAGGTCGGTAATTAGGGTTATTTGCAGGCATTGCGAACTGCACAGGAGGTCTGACGGGGATTTGGGTTTGTTGTGTCTGTTGTGTTTGGCCCAACTGTTGGTATGAATCATTATGGGATGTTCCAAGTGGGTTTCTTGAGGTAGTGGCTTGGTCCCTAGGGGGGAACACTGGGATATTCTGATATTTCAACTCAGCTCTTTCCGCTTCTGTTATGGGCCAATATCTTCTCTGATTCTTATCCAGGTATGTGATGATGGTGGAAAAATCAGGATCCTGCAACTCATAGATGGTGACTGGATTAGGAGCAGCTTCCCAAATTGAGGAATGTGCTCTAAGGAGATGCTCCATCCCATTGATCAAATATACATCCATTAAGGTGTCATCTTGGGGAATCAGATCTCCTCTCCATATCCTCGCAACCATAGATCTCCCTCTAGGTGTAGTTACTTGCTCTTCATTCCCTCCTCCATTTAAGTTTGAAGCATTATTTTCTTCACCAATTTCATTAATGTTTTCTAGGTGTTCTGTGACAACATATTGGATATCTCTTTTGTCCATGTAACATCCTCCTACGTACTTGACTGCTGGTCTAGGCACTATGTAAGCCTCTAACGCTTTCTTTAACCTAGCCACTGATCTGTTTAGACCATCCAAATAAATAGGGACCTCATTTTGGTTGGTGTTCACATACTCCAAGGAGGTCCTGTACTCTCCCTCAATGATTGACATCACGCCAATCATGGGTACTGTGTTCTGCATATCCTTTGAAGCCATGGGAATTTCTTCCTCTGACTCACTGGAGGTCTCAGAATAATGTGAACGGTTACTTGGCTCTGCTACACTACCTACAGAAGAGATTACACTTCTTCGGCTTCCTAGGGTTCTTCCGGATCTCAGGTTCATCCACTTCTAAACTCTGATCAGCCTTTGCTAACTTTTAGCCTCTGGGATTCTTCACTACAGGTCAGAGTTTCTAGAAGACCTTGTCTGGGATATGACTGAAAAAAATGTTTTTTCCAGATCACGATACTTAACTCCAGAATTCACAATACACGATCTCTGGGTTTAGACGATACTCGATCCCTGACAAATATCGCGATATCTGATAAACGATACCGATCGCTTGAGTGAAACGATACCGATACTTGGAAGAAAACGATACACGATATTTCGGCGCAGGCGATACACGATCGCCCGTGAATATCGCGATCTTTGATCAAAACGATCTCTGGGCCAAACGATACTTGGCTTCAAACGATACACGATACTGATCAAGTATCGCGATCTCTGAAGACCAGGCGATACACGATATTTGATCCCAAACGATATTCGATACTTGAACACAGACGATACACGATACTTCCACCTAACGATACACGATCTCTCACAACACGATACCTCAAAAAACGATCTTTCGTAGACGATCGCTAGCAAAACGATACACGATACTTGTTAGGTATCGCGATCGCTGAACCAAACGATACACGATCGATAAGAGTAACGATACACGATCAACGATCTCTAGCCAAAACGATCTCTGACCAAGTATCGCGATCGGTATGAAACGATACACGATCGGAGGGAAATATCGCGATACTCGACCACAGGAGCAAAACGATACTTGATAAGTATCGCGATACTCGACCGCGGGAGCAAAACGATACTTGACCCTTAGACAATTTTTGAGAAATGTTTTTTAAGTTTTGTTTTGATGCCCTTGTTTTCCTAGTTCCTCTCTCCTCTCCTCACTCTCTGTACCACTCAACTCACTCCTTTTTACCCTCTGAAAGTTCCAAACGATACCTGACGCAGATCGTTTGACACTGATATTGAATTTTTTGAGTGATCAAAAAGAACTAGCAACTGAGTGGCTCACCTTTGATGCCCTTTCTCACTCTTCTAGCACCTTTTCTTGCTTAACGCAGCTCCACAAGCTCAGGCACGACACACGATACTCAGCAGCTCGTCCCACGATACTTGTTCAAAAACACAAGCAACTTGCAAAGTGACTTTTTTTGGCTTTTATAGTTGGGATTTTCTTGCTTACAAAAAAGGAAACTTTTCTGAACAAAACTAAACTCTACCCTAATGACTTGGTCTACTCTCTAACTACTCCTACTCTACTCCTTCTACTCACTTCCCTAGACTAACAACTCACTACACACACTCCAAGAATGAGAAGTAGCAAGTGTGGCTGAAAAATGACTTACCAAAGAAGAGAAAATGTCCACTCCTCCACTTACTTCAATGCAAAGAAGCTACTTACCATCACACGAATGCCTCGGTTTGATTCGTCACTCCCCGGCAACGGCGCCAAAAAGTGTGTTGACCTAAGCACCAACTTAGGGACTTGCGGAGAAAGAGACTATACCTCAATCCCCTCTCAAGTGCATATAATGGGGATACACGCTTTTAATTATCAATCCAAAGAGTATAGAAACCTAGCCGAGTGTATGAGGACATGCAATCATGTAATGATCAATGCAAATGAACTACTCAAAGAGTGTAAATAAGGCAAAGACTTATCCAAACAAGCTCCAACTGTTGGTCAAGGCGAAACGATACTTGGTGCAGCAGCCGTCAGTATTTTGGACTTTTCTCCCAGCTCCAAACTCCAAATATAGCGAATAGCATATGCATTTCGAAGCTCTCGAGAAGACGCATCCAATGGCTGTGGTTTCACTCAATTCTAACGCTCCTACTTCAAGTTATGAGCAAAACACTGAGTCGCGGGAATACTTTCCTACACTTCAGCACTTCCTACACTTCGCACACACCTTACCTACAGCAAATAAACACTTTCATGGATAGACAACACACCCAAGCACTCTTTCCAAGCAATACACATGCATACAAGCTCACAGAGAAGAAGATACAGAGTGAAGAAGACACAAATTCGAATTTCTGTGCTCTCTATTCTCACAATGGCAAAAAGTTCTTTACAAAGAGTCACATTTGACTTATATACTAGTGCCCTAAAAATGGTCCTTTCACACAAGAGACCGGCACTTTATTCACTAAAAGACTAATTTCCTACTATTTTACATGGGTAAATCTCTAATCTTCTGTGGGGATGCATCTAGAGGACTCCTCTAGTGCATTTACAACGGAAAATATGTTACAAGAATTATTATGATACAAAATTATGATGTCCAAATCGGAAAAATTTTGGGGCCCGTCTTTTTCTCTGCTTTGTGCTTTCTTTAGCTCTGCAACACTATGTGAAGAAATATGGCACATGCCCAATATCCAATCAGAAGAGATGATATGCCTTTGAGGCCAATGATGGGAGGACGTGCATTCTCGAAGTGGGGTATAGACTTTGTAGGTCCTATTAACCATTGAGCTAGAAACTCCCATGCAAAATACATCATTGTAGCCACCGTTACCTTACCAAGTGGGTGGAAGTCAAGGCCACAACAAAGAATGATGCTCAAACGATGTCTAAGTTCTTATTTGAGAACATATTGACTAGATATGGGTTACCAATAGAGTTAGTAAGCAATAGAGGTACGCACTTCTTAAATGAAGTTATTGAAAATTTCTCTAAGAATTCTTGGTGATACATAAGAAGTCGGCCCCCTATCACCCACAAGCTAATGGACAAGCCAAGAGCACAAATATCACTCACACACTTGTGCCTTCACTTGCTCATGGTCATCATAATAGTTCTCACGTCTCCATGGATTGACATTTATGAGGTGGATCTCCTCACATTGGTACTTGCCATTGTGCTAGAGTGGCACCAAGGAAGATGAAGAACCTTGGAGCACAACATGTGAGGGGAGATGGAAGATATACTCCAAAGATGTACCTGGTGCTGCAAAAACCTACTCTCCACCTGCCAAGATAACTTTAGATATGATAAGTAGACACCTTGTGCTTGCTAAGGATGCATATAAACCATCCTAGTGCTTTGGAGTATCAATCTAAAAAACAGATGAAGTAAAAATTGCTATTTTGGGATGGATTGCATGCGTGCTAAAACTCAAAACTCATTGCCTGCTAAAACTTGAATAGAAATTAACTCAGAACTCACTGCCTGCTAAAACTTGAATAGATATCTTTTTCAAAATTTTAGTTAGATAGATAATGAATCTTAATCAACAAATTTGAACCATACTCAGAGAAATCAATCCAGCAATATAAGGGTGTCATCCCAACATTTTAGGAGTTAACTGCCAGTATACCTAGTAAGCTTCAAATGATTGCAGCTGAGAGAGTAATAAGCAAGGTGTGTACCTAAGCCACGAGGTCTTAGGGACTTGTCTCAAAGTGACTAAATCTCATTTGCCACACAAGTGCGTATAGTGGTGGATTGACACACGCTTAATTATCAATCCGATGAACCGACCTAACCAAGTGTATGAGGACAAGTGCGCACATGATGGAAAATGAAGTGGTTCAGCTACAATGCAACTCACTTAATCTCTAAAAGTGTCTACCGCAATACCACTTAGAGTAGTAAATACAAATTTGAATGTTTCTCCCAACTCCAAACTCCAAATATGGGCAGTAGTGGGTTCATTTTGAAGCTCTCAATGAGATGCATCTATTAGTAGTACTTTCACTCAAAGCTGACAACTTCTCTTCAAGTTATGGCCAAAACACTAAATAGCGGGAAACACCCACACTCACTCCACAACTCATACTTGCTCACACACACCCTACAGTAGCTCAAAAGTGATGGGGAGGGGTAGACAACAGTCCTACACACACATTCCAAGCTTCACACACACACACAAGAGATCATAGAGAAGAAGAAAATATGCAGGAAAGGAGGAAATTCGAAATTTTGGAGCTCTCCTTCTTCATATGTATCTATCTATCTATCTATCTATCTATCTATCTATCTATCTTTCTATCTATCTATGTATCTATGTATCTATCTATCTATCTATCTAGTTATCTATCTATCTATCTATCTATCTATTTATCTATTTATCTATCTATCTAGCTATCTATCTTTCTATCTACCTATCTATTTATCTATCTATCTATCTATCTATCTATCTATCTATCTATCTATCTATCTATCTATCTATCTATCTATCTATCTATCTATCTATCTATCTATCTATCTATCTATCTATCTATCTATCTATCTATCTATCCATCTATCTGTTTATCTGTCTATCTGTCTATCTGTCTATCTTTCTATCTGTCTATCTCTCTATGTGTCTATCTATCTATTTGTTTATCTATCTATCTATCTGTCTATCTATCTATCTATCTATCTATCTATCTATCTATCTATCTATCTATCTATCTATCTATCTATCTATCTATCTATCTATCTATCTATCTATCTATCTATCTATCTATCTATCTATCTATCTATCTATCTATCTATCTATCTATCTATCTATCTATCTATCTATTTATCTATCTATCTATCAATGGCAAAAAGTCTTTACAAAGAGTCACTAAGTGACGTATATACATGTGCCCTAAAAATGGTCCTTTCACACAAGCGATCAACACTTTATTGACTAATTTATATTCTCCTACTATTTTACAAGAACTATGTTACAATGAGTTGGGCTTATGCATCTAGAAGACTACTCTAGTGCATTTACATGGCTTTGAAGGAATTTCATAGGATTTTGAAGAAGAAATTTATGCCCATTAATTTGAAAATTTTGGTCTCCTCTTTTGTGTCTCTTTCTTATGCAACACCCTCCCCCTCTTTGTCTCTGTTGTCCCTTGACAGGCTTTGTTCTTTTGTCTGCAGCTTGTCTATGGCTCGTGAATACATGCACCCAATGGTCGAAGAAACAATAAGGACTGTCAGAAAATGTGTTACTTTATCTGAAGTTATTCCTTTGTTTCTTTAAGCCCCTTGGTATTCCTTATATCACACGTCTAGGTTGTTGTATTAAGTCGGGCTGCCACGCACGCCATCAGTGGCTAAGAATGTGATATTCTTAGTCACTCTCTTCAACTTCTCAGCTTCTCCCCTTTCTAACTTTTAGTCTTCTGATTTGTCTTTGTCTTTGCACAACTGACCCTGTTGTATTGCTTAGAGCATGTTCACTTCTTTTCTAGCGCACACCTCACTGTGCTGACCTCTAATCTCTTTTAAGTCAGTGTTACGCTTTAAAGGTCCTGTTCTTGAATCTTCTTTGTCATCCTCTGGGACTTGAATCATTTCTTTCCACCGCATGCTTCCAGTGGATGAGGAGGTAGCTAGGACCTTGAGACAATTGGTTATCTTATCCGATGAAGATTCCTTCGTGTGTTGTCTCTCTTCCGTGCTTGTTTCGCTTCACCGCCTGCTCTTGGTGGATGAGGAAGATGTGTGCAACCTCGCATGAAATGTCCTAGTTGTTATCTTTCTTTAATTCCAATCCTCAGGACATGGTCCTTTGGTGTTGTCGCCTGATGCGTGCCCCTATGGGGCTTTGGGCAGAGAGTTGTTCTTTTTCTTTGTAAACCTTGTTCTCTACTAAGCAGTTTTATTCCTTGATCTTCTTCTTCTTCTCTTTTTGCTTGACTTCCCTTCCACACGCCCCTCCTCTTGAACTCTGTCGTCCCCGAGAGGCTTCTTGTGGTGATGTGAATACGTTTGGATGACCTTCTGCTCTCTCTGATTAAGCATATTGGCTTGACATAGCATTAATTCTTTCCATTGGCTTGACTTTACACTGTCCTCTGGTGCCTATCTATGAAATTCAAAGAAACTTAATTCGTAGGCCACCAATCCTCTTCAAAAGTCTGCATATAAGTACTTGGCAAAAACATTAGCCGTGAGTATATGGCCATGACCGTTAATCTGCTAGGTATAATTGATAGATAAAAAATAAGGGTGTCTAATCCCTGATTAATGTTGATGAAGTTTAAAAACGTATATTGAGCATGCTGGAACACTTTGATGACCGTAAGTAACATACACAAAATCTTGTTAGTCATTTTGATAGCTAAATCAGGTACAGTTGCATATCGAGCGATCCAAAATTCGATGGTTTTGATCATGTATTCTTCAATTGGTAGATAGTTACTCGGTGGACTAGGCAGTAATGGATAGTTGAGCCACTGATTATTTATGCTTCCTTGGCGCTATCCTTCCCAAAATTGCGTCTAGGAGCACCTTCTGGGTACTGAGAAAAAAGATGGATTTACCTGAAGTATATACAGTGATGATTCCCATTGTACCCGTAGTGTAGAGTTCTTCTCCAAACATTTTCTCCTCCACATAGGATCCGCGTTATCAAATTCCTCTTGTGTGTAGGTGAATGTTTGCATGCTAAGCTGGAGGTTTCTCTCTGGCTCTTTATTTGTTGTGGACTTTATATACTGTCGTGTTTGCTCTTTAAGTAATCCATATGGTACATTGAAAGGTTGCAATACATGTTCCATATTTTTGCTTTCTATCTTTACTTCCTTCATGACCTTGACTACTTGATCTTCAAAATCTTCAGTAAGCTGGGACACCAGTAGTGCCCGCTCGTTTCGGCATAGTTCTGCAATATCCGGATGATGTCTTTCAGAGTGGATGTCCGTTTCCTCCCTTATCGGTGAATGATGTAAGGGGGGAAAGAGAGGATGTACCTCAATCTCCTCAGTAGCCACTGTGGAGTGTGGAACTACTGGTGTCCCCTTTGTTATCTTCTGTGCTAGTTGATCCTGCAATTGTTTTATTAATTCATCTTTTTATTTAACCTCTTCAATGGCTTTCAAAATTGTTTCTTTGTTTTTGAGGAGCTCCTCTACTATGACCGCGAGTTGATCGACATCTTCATTGCATTGTACTATATATCAATTTTCTGTTGCCTTCCACTTCTTTCTCAGTTCTATTGTGTCATCCATATACCTTTTTCCCATTCTGCAATGATGGCTTGCTCTTGCTTACGCTGATCTTCATACTTTGCTATCTTTCTTTCCAATGATCATGTGTCTTTCTCTGTCACTTCAGGAGCTTCTATCAGTTGATTACATAGAAGCACTGTCATCAGCTCCTTGTTCCTGTTGCACAGCTTATCTGCTTCGTCCATGTATACTTTGATTTGCGATTCAAGGATTTTGCTTCTCGCATTCATCCGTGTTTTGTGAGCTTCGCTTGCCTCATATTTGGTTTCTAATTCCTTCAATTTTTCTTTTAGTTCTTGATTTTCTGTTGCTAGTGTATTACATTGATGCTTGTCCTCGTGTACTTCTGCCTCTTTTTCTACTATTATTTTTTGTGCTTGAATCAATTGTGTGGATAGATTCTCACCTATCTCTTGGAATTGAATTTTTTCCCACATTGCCCTCTCATAGTCGGCATCAGCATCAAGCATCAACTATTGAGTGTCCATGGCAGTTTGTATCATGTGTTGTACCACTGGCTTGAGCTGAGTGACGGCCACATTTAGCCATGTTTTTGGTATGCTTGGAGCTTCTCCTATTCTTACATCTTTTCCTTGTTCCACATGTATGGTTTTGTTATGTGTTTGCCTTATTTGAAGCTGTACTTCATGTTCTTTTCTTTCTTCTTTCTTAGTAAGAGTCTTCCTGGCACTCCCTTGAAATGTGACATCCATAGGAGAGGGTTTTGCCACTACCCTTATTCGTGTAAAGGGTTCTGATTCTTCAACTATATTTTCCACTTTTTCTTCCTTGGGGTTCTTGAGTAGGACCCCTCCCGCAAGTAGAGTCTCTTGGATTTGAATACTAGATGTTTTGTTTAGTTTGATCATATGCATCTTTTCTTGAGACACCTCGTGTCTTGTAGTTTCCTTGCTTGTGTTATCCAATGTTTGCTCAACATTTGGGCCATCCACACCGAAGCCATCCTTCACTTGATTTAGTTCTTCCCATTGCCCATTGTCTCTTGAATCACTTTTAACATCCACATTTAGTGTCGAGGTTTCTAGGTCTTCTTGTGTGTCTGATGATGAGCTAGAGTTCATCAATCCCAATTTCCTGTATCTATGGACTTTGGTTAACCTTTTTCTTTGTTCTAAATCTTGATGGGCTTGCTGGTAATGGTGCCCTTGAACTGATAGATTTACTTGACCTTCGGTGTACTGATGTGTGGCTTCCACTGCTTTGGCCAATTCTTCTTTTGTAATAGGTTGATTGTTCTCAAGTCTCGTTTTTGGAAGTACATGTGCCCTCTTTGTAGCTGGGACTTCTGCTTCCGCTTTCATCATTTCTCATTCTAGGTTGGGAGCTTGTTTCTGCCTCCTCAATGATCTAGACTCCCTTCTTTTTTCTAGGTACTATAGCAATCTTTGCATACTTGGCCATTGCTTCCGATGACGGCATCTCTTGCAAATGTTATCTAATGCACAAGGCATGATATATCAATATAGTCAAGGCAACACTTCCATTTAAAAACTTCTGGTGATTCCATTGCTTCTTTGCCTCGAATAGCCGTTCTTGAATGTATGGAGTCATATTGACTTGATTTCCAATTTGTTTTATAGCATGTGACAACATTTTTACAATGATCTTTTGTGGAGCAGTGTACCTGTGCATGTTGGGAAAGCAAAAGTGCTTATGGATGAGTCTCAACTTCCTCATCAATGTCGATGCGATTAATGTCAGTGAAAGTTTGGGTCTTTGCTCCTCGACTTTCCTCTTTCAACATGGTATTCACATCCTTCTCCCATCCAAAAGCTTCCTTGATTAGGTCATGTGTGAACTGTATGATGACCCATTCGCCGATTGCATCCAAGACTCTAGCTTCCGGTACCATTGGATCATGCAATGCGGGTTGTAAGGTGTTCATTACTTGAGTGCAATGCTGAAAATCTAGTTTGTATATAGGTAATTCGAAGTACTTGTGAATTCTAGCTTTCTTTATAATGTCTATTGTCGATGGGAGTTCATGCACCACTTTAAAGTCTGGGGACATCACAGGAAACTGATGATCCGTATCCATGATTTTGATGGTCATCAGGAACAAGTAATCCCCCCCTGGTTGATCTTCTCTAAACCAATGACCCTTTGCTTTGGTCACACTTTGCAGAGGGAATTCCAGTACCTCCTCTTGAATTGTAGCTTCGGAATCTTCGGAAGCCATCTGCACTCATAATGAAAAGAGCATTAGCTTCCATTGAGGGCAAGTTTTAGTGATATGTGTTGCAGTGACATCTCATTCGTTGCGTCACTCCGTTCCCCTTGCATGTATAAGTAAGATCTCTTACCGCATCTTTTTTTCGTTTTCACTTCTGAAAGAAAACAAGAGTTAGTGTAGCCGAAGCATGTATTTATTTACATAGTAGGTCCATTCCTATGGAAGTAGGAGCTATGACTTGTCCCCAAGTGGGGAATGTGCACCACTAATTTAGTTATGTACATCATGTGTCAAATGTGTGGCCTCGTATTGTGGCCCTATCATGCATACTTTAGGTGCGTTCGAAGCTTCATGTGTGCAAACAGAATCCTCTTGGTTTTGTTGTTCCGATCCTTGCTGTTTCTTTGGTTTCCATATCCATTTCATGGTTGAAGTTTGAGGCTTAGTCTTCTCTTCGTTTCTTCGTGTTCCATGTGTTTCTACTTTCCACTTTGAAGTCTGATTGGTTGGGGTCCTCCTTTTTCCATATCTTTGGTTAGTCCTATTTGGCTTTATGGGCCTGGTTTGTTTGTATATAGTTACCTCTTGCTTGTACATCTCTTGATTAGCCATTTGTCTGAACTTCTTCGGAATCCGTATTTGTTGTCGAGTTCTTTGGGCTTCTACCAATGACTTTGGAAGCCATACTCTCAGAAGTCGATTTGGTTCCGACTGTGATGAAGAGGAACCCTTGTTCGCCCTTGTCTCCCTAGGATGAATGACATGTACTGGTGTTGCCTTCTCTGATTCCTTCACTCAATCCTTGCGAACCCACTTTAGGTTAGCATTTCCTGATTGCGAGAAGCTGACAGTGGATTTCCATGTTGATGATCTCGTTTTTTCATAGAAGGCTTTAAGAGCACTGTCCTCCTCGGTTCTCTTTTGTTCACCATTCAAGTAGGATGGACCTACTTTCTCCTTTTATGCCTTGGGATTCGAAATCCTTTCTTCCTTCGGACCTTCTTCTGGTTGGTTTGTGATGGAATCATTTGATATGTCCTCTTTTATGATTTGTTTTGCACTGTTGATGATATCCTGTGTATGAGAGGGTTTCTCTGCTAATAAACTAAAGATTTCCTTGTGCCCTATTTTGGTTGAGATGTACCCTTGAGCTAGATGAATGCTTACCTCATTATCAATGATCCGGTCTTGTCCTAGGATCAAGTTCTCTATTAGATCCTCGTCCTTGCACACCAGAACTCGTTGTTCCATAGTGGAATTTCCTAGGTGAAGGGATATCATGGCCTTGCCAATGCACTCGATGACTTGAACTCCAACACCTATCATGTGTGCTTTAGTAGGTGTTATAGTCGTTGGAAGATGAGTGATGATTGTACTTCGTATGCAACTGAGTGCTGCTCCTGAATCTATCAAGGCATCTATTAGCTCGTACTCTGTCGTTCCAATTCCTAGGTTTAAGTACGGTTGGGATATGCTGATATTGTTCGAGTTGGATTTATGAACCTGATAGTTAGCCATGGGAATAGGCTCTTCTCCTTGTAGGTACCGTTCATCCCTTTGCTTTATCCACTCTTTTCGTTTCTTGATACGCTCTAGGGCTTCTTGCCTCGCTTCCTCTCTAATCCGCTCTTCCTCTCTCTTCCTATTTTGTGCACCTACAAGTCGTGCTAGCATGTGGTCCATCAATGGCTCCATGTAACATTTTACTCAACATCCACTTATGTAGTTAGGAAGAACCTCTCCATCCAAAGTAGCTAGATTAACTGCTCTGCTCGTTGAGATCCTATTGGTTATTAGGGATCCATATCCACATTTTTGCAACTTCTTGGTGTGTTGCTTCAAAGTGTAGACCAGCACTAAATCTCCTTCTTTCAGTCCTTTGTCTTTGATGTGCACATCATAATATGCCTTTTGTCTTCTCTTGGCCACATAAATTCTTGCAAGAGCTTGTATCCTAGTCTCATGTAGCTTCTCAATTTGGTCTAGTTGCTTGGATAATTCGTGTCCCATCCATTCATACTGTTGGGCTACTCTCAAGGTTGGCACTAAAAAATCTATTGGCAGGATTGCATTCTATCCATACACTAGATTAAATGGGGTAGTTCCAATGGCAGTTTTGTAAGCTACTCGAAAGGCCCAAATCGCATGATGCAATTGTTTGTCCCAATCTGGCCTTCCACTATTGATTATCTTTGTCAATACGGTGCATAACACCTTATTGGAACTTTTCGACCACAAGCCTGCAAAGAGGATCATTTTTATAGTTCTTTCAGCTGAGAAATGTCCTCCTGCTACACCCGCATGTGCCTAATATGGGTACTCTCCTTCATGTACACATAGTCATAAGTGATTATCTTTCCCTCACTTGAATAATTGTTTTCCCATGATAATGTAGTCCTTACTCATTTCTTCTAGGGCTCGTTTCCTTGCTAAGTTAATTCCTTCCTCATGTTCTTGTGTCTTTAGGAATTTCACCAATGTCTTACTCCAGTTTGGTGCTATGGTAAAGAAGGGTAAAGATGTATGATCATCTGGATTGGTTTGCTGGCATTCCATGCAATCACTGACCTTATGGACATCCTTAGGCATATATGGCCAGTATACTGCTAGCCATTTCAATTCTCTTAGAGTTCCATGCGTTCCTTTGTGCATTCTCCATTTGTTTACATGGGCTTGTTCAATTAGGTTTTTTTGCTCATCTTCCTCTTCACCGTTGGGTTCCTTGTAATACACACTTCTTGCAATAATGTGTAAGTTACGTGATTGCAGAATTTCCTTTTTACTCTCTTTATTAATTGGATGTCGTGATCCATGAGTGAGTATTGGGATTAGCTTTTTTGCCCACTTTGGACACACTTCCAAATTGAACAGGTAAGTATCAGGCAAATCGTCAGGTACTCCGCTTGGTGGTTCTCCATGTGTTAACCTAGAGAGATGATCTGCCCTTACATGGGTATTTCCTTTCTTTACTATTAGTTCAAAATCGAATTCCATCAATAACAGAAACCATCTCACAATTCTTCCCGTGTTACAAGGCTTATTGACTAGGTACAATAAGGCTTGATGATTTATGAAGAATTTGAACTTGTTGGCTAAGAGATAATGTCTGAATTTCTTTATCGCATACACCATCCCTAATCCCTCTCGCTCTGTAGTTGTATAGTTTCTCTTGGCTTGATTCAGTTGTCTACTTGCATAGGCAATTGGATGGTCCAATTTTCCTATGTCCGCTGGTTGAGCTAAGATGCATCCTATTGCATAATTGGAAGCGTCCACATGAATATGAAAAGGCTTGTTCCAATTTGGTGTTTTCAAAATTGGAGTTGTACTAAGCCACCTTTTTAACTCAGTGAATTTCTTCTCGCATTCATCAGTCCATGTGAATTGAGTCAACAATCCATACAACGGTTTGGAAGTTATGGCGTACATGTGTATGAATCATTGATAGTATCCACAATGACCCATAAATGCTTGCACTTATTTTGCATTCTTTGGTCTAGGAAGTTCTAGAATTACCTTGATTTTGTCTTCATCCGTAGATATTCCATTCCTAGACATGATTTTTCCTTGTCTTACCATAAAGACACACTTCTCAAGATTTAGATAGACTCTATATTGTCAGCATTTATCAAATATTTTTCTCAATTCAAGAATGTGTTCTTGCCTCTTATTTGAATATGTACATAGGTCGTCTACATATACTTCCATACTTTTCTTTAGGAATTCTTTGAAAATGTGACACATCAACCTTTGGAAAGTATCAGGTGTGTTAGTGAGTCCAAAAGGCATCACTCTGAAAGCATAGACCCCCCATTCAGTTGCGAATGCGGTCTTATGTTGATCCTCCGTAGCAATAACCACTTGGTTGTATCCAGAGAATCCGTCTAAGAAGCTATTGACTTCTTTTCCTGCAACTCTTTCCAAAAGGTGATCGGTGATAGGTAATGGGTAGCTATCACGAATCGTGACTGCATTGACTTTCTTTAGATTAATGCACACTCTTAGTTTTCCATTTTTTTTGGGTGCAACCACCAATGGCGACACCCATTCGGTATGTTCTATCTCAGAAATGAATCCAACTGCTAATAGTTTGTCTATTTCTTCCTTTATTTTAGCAGCATAGAGCTCGTTATACGTGTAATGGCATTGTTTAGATGGCTTTGCTTCCGGTGTCATTGGGATTCTATGAGAACAAATGGAGGTTTCCACCCCCTTGAGATCCTTGTAGGTCCATGCAAATACATCTCGATATTCTCGGATCAATCGTATCAAGTCTTCTTCCTCCTCCGTTGACACATCCTTTCCTATGTATGTACATCTTTCTTCTCCATCTTCTACGGTTATTATGATTTTTTTCATTTGTTCCTTGTTGTCATACGCATCTCCTTCTCTTGCCTCTCTCTTAAGCATATGAATGGCTATTTTCCTTTCTTCTACCTCATATCTCTTGAAGTGTTCCGGCACTTCAAAAAGATCAGGGGTTGGTTCGATCTTACTCACACTTTCCTCTTGTTTTAGTACTATGGGGGTTGTTTCTATTGCTAAGACTTTGGTTATTTCGTACTTTTCTTCAGCTTGAGTGTCTTCTAGATAATGATCCTCCAAATCAAATTATGGCTCCATTTTTATGCTCTCATATTCTTCCTTCCATTGCTTTTCTAGTATTTCTCTAGCTTCTACCTCTTGAAGGACAACCATGTATAAGTTTACGTCGTAGCCTTCTTCGTCCACACATTCATTCATAGTCAAGACTTCTTCATTCACACATACATCTAAGGTTGCCAGGATCTCCATCCAACCATGCGGTTTGAATGCTTCATCCGGGAAAAGTTGAGGCATGTACATTCGGTCCTCTATGGGTCGATAATTCGGATGTCCTATGGGCCACAATTGCATCTTGTTATCCTCTTTTTTGGCTTCTTTACACATCCATGATTGGGCATCCTCATGTATCCATGATTGATCGCTTGATCCAGCACTATGGATAGACAAACCATCCTCTTCCTTATGTATGGGGTTCCATTGTAGTGGAGGTACATCTCGGTATGCGAAGGTATGCAAGTTTATCTTGGTCGTGTTTCCTTGATGTTGGAGGTATAAAGAGTCTCATCCCCAATCTTGCACTACTCTAAGTTGTCTCATGAAAGGTCGTCCTAATATCATCTCATAATTGTTGGCCTTTCCAAATTGACCGATTCATACGTGTTGGTCGTAGGGCAGCCTTTCCCCATTTCTCCCAAATCTCTTTGGTGGCAATACCTACTCCTGCTCCTGTGTCTAGTATGGCCTTGGTCATGTATCCATTGGACAGGAAAACATGTGGTACCCTCATCTCCTTCGTAAAATTCTCCAACCTTATCCATTGGGATTTGTACGTTAGATGGGTTCTCATTTCCCTTGCTTTCCTTTTCGTTCTTCTCCTGCTCTAACTCTAGTTGTCCTGCTAATTGTTTCCATAATTGTGGTTTAACACGAAGTAGTTCTTCCACAGTCAATTGGCATTGTACTTTGGCCTTTTTAAGTTCTGTTAGATTGTGTGAATTCTTATTTGGGATTCCTTTTTCTTTTCCTCTTATAGTGGGAGCACAAAAAATTATGGACTCCTCATATTCTCCCATGTAACATAGTAGGGCCAAAATGCTCTGGGTTTCTTCCCGATTCCGGTCAAGTCTAGAGACTTCCTCATATATGTCTTCCATGTTTGGTCTTGGTTGAAAATCTTCCACATCTAATTCCTCAAAAGGAGGTTTTGCAACTCCATTCCTTTTCCATTGATCTTCTCGAATTCTAGTCCACAACTCTTTTGGCCAATTAGCATCTAAATTTGGGACTATGGACATAGGTTTGTTCTAGGCTTTCAGTAGTTCTCGCTTTTCATCCTTCTCTTTTGGTTTCTAGTCCTTAGTCTTAATACAATCATTGTATTGATCCTCAGACATTCTTGTCTTGGGGAGAGTTGGGATAGTCTTCTCTAGGGTGGCATGAGCTACCTCTATGAGTTTTCTACAAATCGCTAGCCTTTCCTTTTCTAACTCCCCTTGTGGGTAAAGCTTTTCGTGCTGCTCTACATTTGGTCCATTCTTGATTCTAGCTTGGTAAGCTTTCAACCACATCTCTAAATTGTCCGGCTTTGGGTCGGCTAGAATTGATCTCGACTTTTCTGGCTCTCGTGTTTGTGGTGTAATGGAAATTTCTTCCTGAACTTTAGGTTCATTAGATTGTTCCATAGACATTGTCATATCCTTCGTATCCATAGTATTGTGAGTCATAAGCTTGCTCGTACTCCATTATACTAGCGTCATAGGAATAGTGCTCTCCTTGGGATTGCTCGTATCCTGGTTCGTTGATTCTACACTGCCTATTGGTGATGCTGTCACTATGGCTCTTTCTAAGTTTTCCTCTGGTTGGGCATACTTGACAGGTACCACATGTTAAGGAAATGGCGGTTGTGGTCCTAACACTAGCTGAATTTGTGTATATTGTCCTTGCTCGTATGGCCTAGGTGCTCCTAGTGGTCTTGGATAGGGATTATACCTGGGAATCTCCCTGCCTGGCTCTCTAGGTGGGTATCCATATGGCCGATACTGAGGTTGATTTACAGGTTGTATTTGCCTATTGGATGGGCAATTCTCCATGGTGTGATTGGTGAATTTTTGTTCTATGTGGCAATACAAAGCGGTTCCTTGATGTGGCTGCCTATTATATGGGTAAGCTTGAGGCACACCCATTCCTCCTCTCACACACATGTGAGTTGGATGATCTCCTCCACATAGGCTACATCTTCTTAACATGGGTATTCTTACAGTTGGATGTTGGTAGTTCCTCTGTCTGTGAACTCCTAACTTCTTTGCCACCAGCTCTGCTAGTTCTTCTATGTTACTAGAGTTGGATGCTACTGTACTTTGAGTATCTTCTGATTTAGTAGGACTGGTTGTACTTTTGAGATCATCTACTAGGTTATCCTCTAGGTCAATACACTCTTGAAGACATTCATTCAACATCTGTAATCTTTTCACATAGAATAAAGTTCGTAGAATTCCGTTCGTTAGTCCGTCCAAGAATAATGATACCATTTTTTGATGTGTGGGTCTTTCTGCTACTGGACATCTATCCACATATTGATTGAATCTTCGGGTAGCTGTTTTCACACTTTCATTTGGGTTTTGTTTAAAGCTATGGATTAAAGATGAAGAATTGTGTTTAATCCCTCTCTTAGTGAACTCCCCTATGAATTCTTGAAAGAATTGCTCAATATCTCCAAATTGATTGGGATCTAACGGTTGAAACCAAGTCAAGGCCGTTCCTGTGATAGTGAGTCCAAAGGATTCATATTGCACAAAGAAATCATCTACTTGTTCAGCTCTTAGAACTTGTTTAAATTCTGTTATGTGGTCTAAGGTTCTCCCAACCCATCATAATGGTTTCTCATACACTTGGCCACTTGAATTGGTCTTAATCTTCTCATGGGCTCAGGTTGTCTAGGCATCACAGGAATTGTTGGTCTGATTGGAGGCATACCATAGTGGTGGTCTTGGTCTCACTGGTGATCAATATAGGTTGCCTATTCCAGGGTGTGTTTGATTGTGTGCTTGCATTCTAAACATCGTAAATTGTACGTGGGTTCGGTTTGGAATACTTCGATGGCTTGTTTGTCTAGACATTGTATGCTCTGACTCCTGTTGTGTCCTGAAGGGTTTCTGGGAGGTAGTTGTCTGCTCTCACTGAGGGAATACCGGCAAACCCATATACTTCAATCGAGCCCTATCTATGGCATCAACAAGCCAATACCTTCTTTGATTCTTGTCTAGGTATGTTACTCTAGACTCGTCTTCAGGATCTTTCAACTCGTAAAAGGTAATGGGACTTTCCTCGTGTCCACGTGCAGGTGAGTCCGTTTGTAGCAATAAATCTGATCCATGGATCAAGTAGACCTCCAATAAGTAGTCATCTTGAGGTATCAAATCCCCTCTCAAGACACATGTCACTACTGACTTGCCTCTAGGAGTAGTTACTAACTCTTCAGGGTCCGATCTTCTTGAATTTTCTTGTCCTCCTAATTCTCCTCTCTCATTGATCAAATCTAGGTGTTTTGTCACTACATAGATGTGACCCAACTTATCCATGTATGCTCCTCCTTCATACTTGACTACTGGTCAGGGCACAATTGTGGAATCGGTGGAAGTTACCATCCTAGCTACTGATCTACTTAAACCATCCAGGTAGATGGGAATCTCCTAGGCATTAGTAGACACATATTGCAAAGAGGTAGGATATTCCCCCTCTACCGTGGACATGAAGTTTCTCCTACGAACAGGACCTTGCATGTCTTCTGAAGCCATGGGTATCTCCTCCTCTGAATCACTAGAGGTGTTGGAATAGATAGAGCAGTGACTGACCTGAGCTGTACTTCCTACCGATGATATAACACTTCTTCGGCTACTTAGCATCCTTCCTGACCTCAAGTTCATCCACCCTCCTGGGGCTATTTTGGGCTCTAATTCTCTCCCTAATTGGCTCCTCAACGCCTCAATTTTGCCCTTAAGAATGCTCAAAGTGTTCTAGACGATACCACTCTAGCGATACTACACTAGGCAATACCAGTTTGTCGATGATACGATACCACTACAGGTGACGATACGATACTCGGATAGTCGATGATACGATACCAGAGAACCGAGCGATATGATACTGCTTTTCACATGATATGATACAACAATTCTACACGATATGATACTATGTGCTCAGGCGATAGGATACCACTTGAATGCACGATACGATACTGCTATAGTGCATGATACGATACTAGAATTTCAACGATACGATACTAAGATTAGTCATAATACGATACTAGGTATCCTCATGATACGATATTGGTGCACCGTCGCAATATGATACCGCAACAATGCATGATACGATACTTGAGTTTTCTGCAATACGATACTCCAGTCCCATAGGATACGACTACAGTTCGGTCACGATATGATACCAAGGGAGGCAACGATATGATACTAGATTTGCACGTGATACGATACAACTCAGTCGACGATACGATACCGTGATCGAGGCGATACGATACCAAGTGGACCGCGATATGATACCACTGGCAGATCATGATTGTGATACCAACTTGACGATACGATACCAAAAGTGTTATCACGATACCTCAGGTGGTACGCGACAATACGATACTTCGGCGAGTATCGCGATACTAGGGAATTTTGGTATCGCGATACCAAAACTCAACTACTACAGCCAAAATAGCTCCAAATACAAAAATTTTTGTGCCCTAGGCTTCTCTCTCACTCCTCTTCAATCGTCACCCTTTGTCTCACTCAAAAAACCTCTTAAGTCTCTCTATCCCACCCCGCGATACCGAATGCATCTTTGATCACGTGAATCTGTGCTTTCAAGAAACTTTTGATGTTAAACTCTTAATGTAGCTTACCTTTGGGATACCTTGCTTAAGTCTTGAGCTCACTAGGTAGCTTTGAGGGCTAGTATTGCACGATACCACTCAGGCGATACTGTCACTGTCTGCAGGCAATACCACTTCTGAGCAAGTGTCAAATGAACTAATTTTTTTGGTTTTTATAGTTTTTGATGACTGAAGCCTATCCTACACTAAATTGGAAACTTTTTTTTGAAATTTTCTTGATGATTTTAACTTACTCCTGCTCCACTTCTCTCCTTGACCTAACCCTAACTCCTTCTTCTCTCCGTCACTCCTAACCCTAAACCTAAAAACTCATTACACACACCTCTATTGATATATTTAGGTAGTGATGTGTGTGAACACACTAGGACCGTCGGGACACTTTTTTCCCTCTTTAGGAGGTTTTTTTCCCTCGACTTGTATATATGCCTATTGCCCTAATGGGCTACTTATCTTTGTACATTCTCTAGTAATACATTCAGTATTGTGTGTTGTGCTCCAAGCTTCCTCTTCTTCCTTGTGCTGTTTGCGTGCTTCCGCAGACGTCTAACTCCAACAATAGGTATCAGAGCAGGTCGTCGCTTCATCTAGGGCACCGTCGACACTCCTCCGTTTGCAGTCTCAGATTCGCACGAAATTTGGTGAGCATACTCAGGGTGTTTCAGAGATCAAAAGAGCTTTGCATTGTGGTGCCGAAATCGCGATCTCAGCTCGTTTCGGCCTCCGAACGCACTATCATAGCGCTTGTGTAGGCTATTTGGTCTTTTTGTGCCAAAGGTATATACCAATTTTTGTTCGCCAGTTTAAGCGTCTCGAAGTCTGCTACAGGTCTAGCAGAACTCGTGTGGGCAGTTCTGTTCAAATTTTTGAGATACAGTCAATTTTCTCCATCAAGGTATTTTAGTCACCGGCCATGGCTGAAAGCAGTGATGTATTCCGTATGTTGGCTGTTGAGGATAAGTTGGATGGTACCAACTACCCATTATGGGCTTATATGATGCGACATGTATTGGTTGAAAAAGGATTGTGGAACATTGTGCAGGGTGTTGAAAGACATCATGTTACACATGTAACAACAGGTACTGCGAATACAGGTGTTGGAGCTGATGAAGATGGTTTCAAAGATGATATTGTGCGGATTCCTGTTCGTGCTGCTATTTCTGTTGCACCTACTGCAAAGCAGATTCGTTGGGATGGCAGAGATGCCCAGGCACATGCATTGATAGCTTTGTCTGTCAAACGTGCCATTATTCCTCATATTCACTCCTGCAGAATAGCTAGGGATGCTTCGGATACACTTACCACATTGTACCAAGCTAGGAATGAGGCTCGTGTTGCTTACCTCCGAAAACAGTTGGAGACTGAGCACATGAATGAAGGTGATTCTATGGATAGTTTCCTAACGAAGATCAAAGATTTGAAGGAACAGTTGATTTTTGTTGATGAGGTTATACTAGATAGCTCACTTGTGCAGACCGTTCTGAATGGTCTTCCTGATTCATATCAGAGTTTTGCTTCTACTCTTCGGTTGATGATGAAAGGCAATCCGAATGCCTTATCATTTGAGGAGTTAGTCTCTGTTTTGTTGCATGAAGATCACTCCAGGAAGAATAGGTCCATTATGCGTGTTGCAGATCAAGCTTTCCTGGCTAGTCAGAAGGGCAAAGGAAAATGGAGCTCTTCTACTAGTAAGCAAAAATCTGCAAATGTTGCACATTCGAAGAACCAGGATAAAGATGAGAAGAAATCAGAAAAGCAGAAATTGTTTTGCAAGTACTCTAAAGGGAATGATCATATCATAAAGAACTGTCCAAAACTGTCTGCAAAAGAGGCAAAGAAAAAGGAGGCTCGAATGGCTGTTTCAGAAGCCTCTACACCAAAAACAAAGTCTGCTAATCTTGTGCAGGAAGAACAATGGGCGTTTACTACTGTTTGCAGTTTTGACCCATCTTCTCATGAGTAGTGCATGTCTGCAATAGACTCAGATGTTTGGTACTTTGACAGTGGGGCAACCAAACATATTACCTCGCAACACAATTTCTTCTCTTCACTCGAGCCTGCCCCTACAGGGAATACTGTTACATGCGCCAACAACTCCTCTTATCTTGTTATGGGAGTTGGTAAGATCATTTTGACTACTGTCGATGGTAGTACTTTCACTTTGTCAGATGCTTTATTTGTGCCAGGGATCAAGAAGAATCTGTTATCAGTTTATGCATTAGCCAAGATTGGCTTGGTTGTGAAATTTATTGATGTCAGGTGTACAGTTCATGATCTGTCAAATGGCGATGTGATTATTGCTTCTGGCATTTTATGTCGTGGGCTGTATAAGCTCATAGACTATGAAAAATCTCAAAATGATTTGGCATGTGCAGTAAATGATTCTTAGGCTATGTCAGATGCAAAGCTTTGTCATGCACGCTTTGGTCATCTAAATTTTGCTAGTTTACTACGCCTGCAGAAATCTGAAATGGTGTCCTCTTTGCCCAAACTTGAGGCACCTGGAAAACATGTTTGTGAAGGCTGTATTTTGGGCAAAATGCAGCGTTCCTCCTTTCCAAAAGGTGGTTCAGTTCGGGCTACACAGAAATTGCAGCTTGTACATAGTGATGTCTGTGGTCCTATGCAGACACCCTCTTTTGGAAATTACCTTTACTTCGTGACTTTCATTGATGATTTTTCCAGGCATGCATGGGTATATCCACTCAAAGCAAAGTCCGAAGTGCTCATGTGCTTCAAGCAGTTTTTGGTTTTGGCTGAAAATATGTCAGCATGTAAAATGGGCACCCTCCGTTCTGATCGAGGGGGGGAATATATGTCTTCTGATTTTAATGCATTTCTGGCTGAACGTGGGATAAAACACCAGTGTACAGTGTCGTATACACCTCAACAGAATGGAGTTGCTGAACAGAAGAACAGGTCACTCATGGAGATGGTGAGGTGTATGGTCAAGAGTCAGGCTTTACCTCATAGTTTCTGGCTTGAGGCTGTCATGTGTGTAGCATATGTACTGAACAGGTGTCCCACTAAAGCGCTGTAGTCTATCACTCCATATGAGGCTTGGCATGACTGCAAGCCATCTGTTGCTCATCTGCTTGTTTTTGGTTGTTTGGCATATGCACTAGTGCCTGAACAACATCGCAGAAAATTAGATGATAAGGTAGTAAAATGTATTTTTGTTGGGTACAGTTCTGATAGTAGAGGCTATCGTCTGTATCATCCACAGACTAAACACATTCTGGTTAGCCATGATGTTGTCTTTGTGGAAGATGCTATTCAGCCATTGCTTTCATGTACTAAGGAGACATCTGTTAGCTCCAAAGACATGTATGATACTTTGATGCCTCTTTTTACAGGTGGACAGTCTAGTGCTGGTCCTAATGAGGCAACTTCTCAGCCTTTGCAGGTTTCATATGATGATGCAGATCATTCCATTTGTGATGGAGATTTACATGATGCACTTGTTGATGAGAGAGCTGATATTGAGCAGGCAAAAATTATGCCAAAATGGCTAGTGCAGACTTTGCGTGACAGCAAATTAGATACACCTTTGTCATATCGTACTCGTTCAGGCTTTCATAGTGCCTCGTTTGCATCAGATTTCTGTGCTATGGATGCGTCTAGTCTCTGTGATGAGAATGAGCCTGATTCTTTTGATGAAGCACAGAATTCAGAAAACTGGATGGCTACTATGCAATCTGAATATGATGCTATAATGAAGAATGGTACATGGTCTTTATGTGACTTGCCTCCTGGCAAGAAGGCCATTGGCACTAAGTGGGTCTACAAGTTGAAGCATAAACGTGATGGTACAGTTGACAGGTACAAGGCTAGGCTTGTTGCAAAGGGTTATGCGCAGGAAAGAGGCATTGATTTTGATGAGACCTTTGCACCTACATGCAGTATGACTACTGTTCGGAGTATTTGTGCACTTGCAGCCCATCATGGTTGGAATGTACATCAGTTGGACATTAAAACAGCATTTTTGAATGGCGACTTGCATGAAGAAGTGTATGTTTTTCAGCCCCATGGCTTTGTGTAGAAAGGGCATGAAAACCAGGTGTGCAGGTTAAAGAAGGCATTATATGGTTTAAAGCAAGCACCACGTGCTTGGTATGAGAAGATACATGCCTATCTGGTTGCACATGGTTTTGAGAACAGTCCAACTGAAAGCACCTTATATGTTAAGCATGCTAATGATGTGCTTCTAATCATTGTTGTCTATGTTGATGACATGCTGCTCACTGGTCCTATTGAGAAGCATATTGCTGATTTCAAGGCTGATTTGCATGCCTCATTTGAGATGTCTGATTTGGGGCATTTGCATCACTATTTGGGCATTCAGTTTATGCAAGTTGATGGTGGAATGGCTTTGTGTCAAACAAAATATATTGACACATTATTGCAGCGTTTTGGCCTTGAAGACTGTAAGCCTATTGCCACTCCTATGGAGACAGGTTTACGATTGAGTCTTCATGATGTTGGAGATGCATTTGATGTTGTTCTCTATTAGTAGGTAATTGGATGCTTGATTTACTTATGCATTACTCGGCCAGATATTCAGTTTGCTGTCTCACAGATGAGCAGGTTTATGCATTGCCCAGGAGTCACGCATTGGAAGGCGGTTAAGCGCATCTTTCTCTACTTGAGTGGTATTCGGCTACTTGGTTGTTTTATCCCAAGGGGGGATCACTACCACCAAATTTGCATGCTTTTTCTAACTCAGATTGGGCTGGTTGCTATGACACTCGTGTGTCCACCATGGTTTTTGCTTCATGCTTGGTAGCTCATGTATATCTTGGTTGAGCAAAAGCAGCCTACTGTGGCCACTTCTAGTTGTGAGGCTGAGTATAGGGCAGCTTTCACAGTGACTCTTGAGTGTGTGTGGCTCAGACGCCTTATGGCTGATTTGGGTGTTGGCCAGTCTTCTGCCACCACAATCTTCATTGACAGTCAGAGCGCATTGGCAGTTGCGAGGAACCCTGTGTTCCATGCTCACACTAAGCACATTGAGGTGCATTATCACTATGTCAGGGAGAGGTTCTCTGCGGGGGAGATCAGCTTGGCATATGTGCCCATGCAGGAGAACATTGCAGACCTTTTCACGAAGGCTCTGCCTAGGGAGAAGTTTGAAGCTTTCCAAAAAGCTTTGGGCTTACTTCCTTTTGTGGAGTGATTTCCACATAGCTTGGCACTTCCTTATACATGAGTGCTAGCTCCTTGTTCACCGCATCACTCACAGGGGGGATTTGTTGATATATTTAGGTAGTGATGTGTGTGAACACACTAGGACTGCAGGGGCACTTTTTTCCCTCTTTAGGAGGTTCTTTTCCCTCGGCTTGTATATACGCCTATTGCCCTAATGGGGTACTTATCTTTGTACATTCTCTAGTAATACATTCAGTATTGTGTGTTGTGCTCCAAGCTTCCTCTTCTTCCTTGTGCTGTTCGCGTGCTTCCACAGACGTCTAACTCCAACAACCTCCGGGATGTGAAGTAACAAGTGTTGAAGTGTTTGACTACTTGCTACTAAACTAATTTCACTTCGACAAGTATGATTTCTTCACTCCAGAGCTATAACCATCACGAAGGCACCTTGGTCAAGTGTGCTCCCTGGGAACGGCACCAAAAACGTGTGTGCCTAAGCCACGAGGTCTTCGGCACTTGTGTCAAAGAGACTAAATCTCATTTGCCACACAAGTGCGTATAGTGGTGGATTGACACATGCTTAATTATCAATCCAATGAACCGACCTAACCAAGTGTATGAGGACAAGTGTGCACATGATGGAAAATTAAGTGGTTTAGCTACGATCTCCGAGCATATTGTCATGGAGCTCTCTGAGAAGGAGAGCGCACTGTGGTGCATTGCCATCGAAATACTTCATTGGTATCAGAGCAATTCGAGGCAAAATCTTTGTTCCTTTTGTGTGAGCGAAGCGAGCAACCCCCCAAGGCTTTCTCCAAGGCTTACGACTAAGGTGGCGACCAAGGCATAGACCTTGGCATACCTTGTCATCCGAGTCACTGAAGTCACCGTTGGCACCATTGGTTGTGCGCGAGGGAGGACCTCAACGATCAAGGACTATAGAGGTTCCTGATACTTCCCGGGAGGTCACCCATCCCAATATTGTTCCCCCAGAGCTCGCTTAACCGTGGCAATCTCTTGGCACTAAGCTACACTATTGTGGTGTCTGAAGAAGGGGAAAGACTAAGGTTGACATTACCTTGAACAAGTTTTCGTCCCTCAAAGCTTCATTCTTTGCTTTCAAAGCCTATTTTTGAAGCATCTTTGGGGTGTCTTTTGGAGCCATTTTGGAGTACTTTCGCACATAGTTCTCTTCACACAGGTCCAAGAACATCAAGAAGAGTGTTCTTTGTACTTCTCATACAATAAATATCAACCTTTGGGGCTGTATTTTCAGCCACACTCATAAAACTACAAGTTTCTCGAGAGGTTTTCAGTTTTGGTGGAGCAGCCGCTGCAAATTTATGCAGGTTTTTAAAGCACTTGCAGGTGTCATTGGCTAGTTTTTGGGCTATGTATTCAGCCTTTTAGTGTCATTTTTACTGCATATATTGAGCACATATACACCATGTACGCTTCTGTGGATACTGCTTATGTACGTCCATGTGGTCATTGATATAGCGGTTATGTTCTTTGCATAAAGCCTTTTATGTTTGATAAAGAGGGTCGTGGTGAGGTTTTCTTAACTGGGAGACACCCAGATGTCGGGGTCTCTTCGGTGATGCAGGTGGAAGACTTACCCAACCTCACCATAGGAGATGTATGATAGTTGTTCATAGGTGCTCGATAAGCCTAGTTGGCTTCTATTGGGTAACTGATTATATGCAGTGGAGTTAGTGATTCACTATGCAGGTAGACATGTCAGTACTTGCAGTTTTATGATACTTTGACACTGTTCATATGCTAATTTTGCAGATGATACTTTAGCAAAATTTTTCCAGATTTCTGGTTTAGTCAACTATACAATGGTCGATTTAGTCCTTGATACACTTATTTGTTGGTGTTTGGACTCTTATAGCTCCATTATCATTCTATTCAGTTCTTTACCATCATGGCATCAAAGGTCTCAGGCACATCCGATGGATCAGGGTCTAGTGCGAGTGTTCCGAGGAGGAGCTATAACTTGCAGGGAAAAGACCATTTTGAGATCCGAAAATTTGATGGCACAAACTTTGCTCTATGGAAGAATCAGATTAAAGATGTGCTGATCCAAAGGAGGCAATGGAAGCCAGTAAATGGGATTTTAAAGAAGCCTGCTGACATGGATGAAGATGATTGGGATGAGTTAGATGAAATGGCCAGGTCTACCATTCGCTTGCACCTGGCAGATAATGTTTACTTTACAGTATTAGACTGTGAAAGTGTAGAGGAGCTTTGGAAGAAGTTATGCAATACATATGAAAAAGAGACGGCATCAAATAAAGTGTATCTGATGAGAAAATTATATGACCTTCGTATGAAGGACACAGATAGTGTTGTTGCTCATCTAAATGAGTTTGATGCTATATTCTCCCAGTTACAGGCTCAGAAAATGGATATGGATAATGAAATGAAAGTAGTATTGCTATTATGCACCTTGCCATCATTATGGGATACGTTTTGCACAACTATTAGCAACAGTGCACCTGGTGGTAAACTCGTCTATGATGACATATGTGGAGCACTCTTGAGTGAGGAGATTCGTAGAAAATCTATGGTTGGCACTCAGAGTGGAGATGCATATAATGTTCGTGATTCTTACCAAGGACAGAATCAGCAACGTGGCAGGAGTAAGAACAAAGAAAAGAATGGTCAATGAAATAAGAGTAGAAGTAAATCAAGGAAGAGGGATATCGAATGCCATTATTTTCATAAGAAAGGACACATGAAGAAAGACTGTTATGCATTAAATAATGCTAAAGGTAAAGGATAGAATGTTGATGGGCATGTTAAACAGTTACCTGCACCATCTACTTTGAGTGTAAAGATTGAAGAAATTAATGCTATTTCTGATGATGCTGATGTGTTGACAATTGATAGTATTGTGCCATCTGAGGCACTTATGGCTGATTCTCTTTCCCACACTTGGCTGCTAGATTATGTTGTTTCTTTCCATTTGACACCACATAGAGAATGGTTCTCTAATTATGTAGCAAAGTCTCTTGGTACCATGAGACTTGGTGACTCTTACCAGTGTGATGTTGTGGGGATTGGAGATGTGGTTGTGCAGTTCATTGATGGTTCAAAATTTACTATGCATAATGTATGCCATGTACCTCAGTTATCACGCAGTTTGATGTCAGTTGGTCAACTTGATGATCTTGGTTACAAGGTGGTCTTCTATGCTCAGTCCTTTCATATATCAAAGGGCAATATGGTTATTGCAAAAGGAAGCAAAGTTGGCTCACTTTTGTTGGTGCAATTCAAGTCATCACACTTGGCTTGGAACCTTGGAAACTTGGTTTTGAAACCTTGGAAGCTTAATTCACTTGAAGAAAGGACCATGTGAACTTATGCTTATAAGTTCCTACTTCTTTACCCCTTGTAAAAAGTCTAAATGACTTGGCATGTAAATGATCACACCTAATTGATTGGATTCGTGGAAATTAGAATGTATAAGTGGAGAGAATATCTCCCCATTTTTAGATGAGTGATTATAAGGAGTCTTAGATTTGAATTTGAAATTCAAACTTACTTCCTACACATATAAAACTAAAGACAAAACTTGCGGGGTGTGAGTCATCTCCCGAGTTCATTTCTTTTGTATCTGAGTGTGTGAGTGTACTACATCTTAGACCTCACCTCTCCAACTCATTAGGCTATGCTTATAATGCCAATGAGATTGTACATTCATGTGAATTAATCGAAAGAGTTACATTCATTACTTCTGTGCTCTCTGAGTTGTCTACCTCCAAGTCTGTCAACTTCTACAAGCCATATCTTGGTGATTTCTCAACCAAATCAAGTGATTCAAAGCTTGTTGGAACCAGCTCAAAGCATTCTACAAGACTACAAAGTTTGAAGAAGTTTGGTTCAGCCATTTTCGAGAATTCGTCTTCGAAGCAGTCTCTGGTATTTGTCTACACATTTCCTAAAAAGTCGGGAGTGACCATAAACTTGCTAAAGTTATTTCTCTGTGCATAGTTTATCAATTTGAATGATTCCACTTGAAAATGGTAGCTTGTTAAGCTAATTTAATATGTCCAGAAGGAATTTGATCAATTGTAAGTGTGCTAGTCATATTGAGTGAAAGACTGAGCAGGTATCAATACCAAAATAGCAAGTTTTCTTGGATCTGTGAAGTACAAAGTTATCTGTTTTGATTTGATCATTACACATATCATTTGCAAAGTACATATATGCTTTCTTGGTATCATTTGAAAGCTAATCAAGTGTACTAAGTATTCCTGGAGTCAAAGAGGGCTGGTGTGAAGCAGGTTTAGCAGCACCTACTCAATCTCTGAGTGCATCCAACCATCCTCTCCCAACAGTGGTATCAGAGCAAATAAGGTAACATGGGAGATGGTTTTCCTTCATTCATTGACAAAGACAGGAACAATTACCAAGCTTGGTCTCTAAGGAGAAGACCTATCTACAAGGAAGAAGCTTATTTGGATTCATATCAGGAGATGAGGAATTGCCCTCATTCAAAGCTAGAGGCCTACCCACCAAGGATGAACAAGAGAGGCTCAACACATGGTGTGCAAAAGATGCATTGGCAAGGTCTTATCTTCTTAACTCTATATCTGATTTCCTTTTACCTCACATAAGGAATCGCAAGACTTCCCAAGAAACTTGGGAAACCTTGTCAACATATTTCTCATCAAATACAAGGACCAGAAAGAATCAAGTATGGATTGAATTTACAACTCTTAGGAAGCAATCAAAGCAATCAGTTTCAGACTTTGTCACTAGGGTCAAAGACATTGCAGACCAGCTTGCAAGTATTGGAGAAGAGATTGAAGAGGAACAAATAGTAAGGCAGGTAATCAATGGACTAAAAGCTGATGACAAACGGGAGAGCTTTACCACAGCAATGGACCTATACATGGACATACATGCTCCTGATCTAACAACTCTGATTGGTCAACTCTTCACACATGAAGCAAAGCTTACAAAGAATGGAGAGCAATCAAAAGGTAACAACCCCTCTGCTTTATACACTGATAAGAAGGTTAAAGATAAAGGTAAAAGTAAGAAGGTTGATGAAGAAGGCTCTATCTCCCAAGCAAACTATGCAGGGAGAGGTAGATCTTCAAGAGGAAGAGGCAGAGGAGGTAAGCAAGGTAGGGGGAGACCCTACAACTCATCACCATGCAACATTTGTGGATTGTCTAACCATACCACAGATGAGTGCTACAGAAACTATAAGAATCAGAGAGGAAGAGGCCATAAAGAGGTGGATACTCTCAAGGTAGAGGCAGGTTCGTCTTCGAAGCAGTCTCTGGTATTTGTCTGCACATTTCCTAAAAAGTCGGGAGTGACCATAAACTTGCTAAAGTTATTTCTCTGTGCATAGTTTATCAATTTGAATGATTCTACTTGCAAATGGTAGCTTGTTAAGCTAATTTAATATGTCCAGAAGGAATTTGATCAATTGTAAGTGTGCTGGTCATATTGAGTGAAAGACTGAGCAGGTATCAATACCAAAATAGCAAGTTTTCTTGGATCTGTGAAGTACAAAGTTATCTGTTTTGATTTGATCATTACACATATCATTTGCAAAGTACATATATGCTTTCTTGGTATCATTTGAAAGCTAATCAAGTGTACTAAGCATTCCTGGAGTCAAAGAGGGCTGGTGTGAAGCAGGTTTAGCAGCACCTACTCAATCTCTGAG
Organism: Ceratopteris richardii; assembly: GCA_020310875.1. Classification (NCBI taxonomy): domain Eukaryota; kingdom Viridiplantae; phylum Streptophyta; class Polypodiopsida; order Polypodiales; family Pteridaceae; genus Ceratopteris; species Ceratopteris richardii. The sequence continues at coordinate 75,028,161 of CM035424.1, read as the reverse complement.
TGCATCCAACCATCCTCTCCCAACAACTTTATCCTTTATTTGTATCATAGAAAGAACACTTGTTAGCTGTTACTGAATAGCCTATGGCTTGTATTTGGCATGGTTGTTTGGGCCATATATGTCGTAGTGGAATGGAAAATCTTTCTCTTTTTGGCTACTTACCTGTGTTATCTTTCTCTGATTTTTCATTTTGTGAGCATTGTCAATATGGAAAGCAAACCATAAATGTGTATAGAACGCACATTGACTCTTCAATTCAGCCCTTAGATCTTGTTCATATAGATGTGTGTGGTCATATGCCCACTAGGTCCTTAGGTGGTTCTCTTTACTTTGTCACTTTCATAGATGATGCTACTAGAAAAGTCTGGGTATATCCTATCAAATCAAAGGATGATGTATTCCCTACTTTCAGAAAATGGCTTGCTTCAGTTGAGACTGAAAAAGGAACTAAGCTTAAGGCTTTATGTTCAGATAATGGGGATGAGTATACCTCACATGAATTCAGCCTTGTCTGTCAGTCTAGAGGGATTCATAGAGAGTTTACAGCTCCTTATACCCCAGTACAGAATGGTGTAGCTGAGAGGATGAATAGAACTATTCAAGATAGAGTAGTCTCTATGTTGCATCATGCAAACCTCTCACAAGGTTTTTGGGCAGAAGCAGTATTGACTGCAGTTCATGTGATTAACCTTTCACCTAGTACTGCCAAAGGTCTGAAAGTGGCACAAGAGTTATGGATAGGGAAACCACCATATTATGATCATCTTCGAGTTTTTGGGTGTGAAGCATATGTTCATATACCCAATAATCTTAGACAAAAGTTGGACCATAAGTCAAAGAAATGCATTTTTCTTGGATATGGTCGAGAAGGATAATTTGGATATCGCTTATGGGATCGTGAAACACGGTCAGTGATCAGAAGTAGTGATGTCATTTTTAATGAGTCTAAGATGCATAGATAGCCCATTAAGGAGGTTGAAGTGAAAAGAGTGGTGTTTAGGAGGATACTAGTCCTCCGGTTAGCATGCATAAAAATGTTGCATATAGGGATGTTCAAGAGAATGTCCATTCAGATCAGTCTGCACATGTTCCTGTTCACCAACCATTGAGACGTTCTGCACGTGTCTCACATCCACCTGATAGATATGTTCCAGGTTTAGATTTTGTTATGCTAACAGATGCCGATGAGCCTTCTTGCTACAAAGAGGCTATGCAGACAGAGGATCATGTCAAGTGGGAGCATGCCATGAAGAGTGAGTTGGATTCTATTCATAAGAATGGTACTTGGGACTTAGTACCTTTGCCGAAGGGTAGGAAAGCTTTACCATGTAAATGGGTATATAAGCTGAGATTCACATCAGATGGTGCTTCTCCAAAATATAAAGCACAACTTATTGCAAAGGGTTTTAAGCAACAACATGGTGTTGATTTTGAGGAAATATTCTCTCCAGTGGTCAAGATGACTACTTTGCGCATGTTGCTTGGATTCGTTGGAATGGAGGACTTAGAGCTAGTCCAAATGGATGTGAAAACAGCTTTCTTGCATGGAGATCTTACAGATGAGATCTATATGGAACAACCAGAGGGTTATGTAGTTCTTAGCAAGGAAAGTCTAGTTTGTAAGCTCAAGAAGAGCTTGTATGGACTTAAACAGTCTCCTAGACAATGGTACCAAAAGTTTGATGCTTTTATGAAGTCCCAAGGCTATTCTCGGAGCAATGAGGATCATTGTCTCTACACAAAGAGATGCTCTGATGGCAGCTTGATATGCTTGATACTTTACGTTGATGATATGTTGATTGCTGGGAAGTCCTCTTATGATTTGTCAATTCTCAAAAAGAAGTTGAGTCAGACATTTGATATGAAGGATTTAGAGGATGCCAAACATATTCTTGGCATGCGCATTACTCGTGATAGGAGTAAAAGATGCATATACTTGTCTCAAAGTGAGTACGTATCCAAAGTACTTCACCGGTTCAATATGCAGGGTGGAAAGGCATTGAGTACACCTTTACCCACATATGTGAAATTGAGCAAGGATGACTGCCCCAAATCGCATGAGGAAAAGGAATTCATGACCAAAATTCCCTATCAATCTGTTGTTGGTAGTCTCATGTATGATATGGTAGCTACGAGACCAGACATTGCATTTGCAATTGGAGTTGTGAGCAGATATATGTCTAATCCTGGCAAGAAACATTGGGAAGTGGTGAAGATGATTTTGAGATATTTGAGTGGCACTAAGGACAAGTGTCTATGCTTAGGTAGATGGAAAGCATCCATTATTGGTTACACAGATTCTGACTATGCTCGGTGTGTAGATAATTGTAAGTCTACATCAGGGTACATTTTTCATTTTGGTGGAGGTGCTATCTCTTGGAGATCTCGTCTTCAAGAATGTACAGTTGTTTCCACCATAGAAGCAGAGTATGTTGCAGCAAGTGAAGCATGTAAGGAAGCATTGTGGCTTTCTCGTCTTGCTTGTGATATGGGTTTACCTCTCAGCATGTACCTCGCTTGCTCAGTGATAGTGAGAGTGCCATTGATTTGGCTAAGAATCCGGTCTATCATGCAAAGACCAAGCACATTGAGGTGAGATATCACTTCATTAGAGATTGCTTTAGCCATTGAGAGCATCATTGATGGAGAGTGTTAATCTCCAAAAGAACAAGCTATCCTTGATGTTAGACCACTCTATATCAAGAATAACTTTAGACTCCACTCAATTTTGAGAATCAATTATCAAACTATCAAGAATTGATCAACTGTGGAAAAATTACTTCTCTGAAAAGTTTGCTGCACATTAATGACTCATTGACTAATCATTCGGGTAAAGCTTTTTATAGAACTTTGTAGAATGTGTCGCCTAGAGGTTGCACACCTTCTCCAAGTTAAATCACTTCAAATGATTGAGTAGAATGTGAGAAATGACTCAAACACTTTACCTATGTCTGAAACTGCCTCTCTGTAATGACGACTTTGACACCTGTAACTTCTAAGCTATAGTTCTCCCAACTTATAGCCCGTTTAATCAGATGCTTTTAGCCATAGATGGCTTACCTCTCAACTTAAATTTTGAGTCCTCATTCGTGTAAAACTTTACACTATGCACTGAGCACTGTCCATTTCTTTGATCACAAAATCTGCGCCTGTTTCAGAAGACACTCAGAACTTTTCACATGCAAATGTTCCTACTCAAAATTCTCTCAACCTATTTGCAATTGGACTCTCAAACTTTATCCATAGATGGATTAACTATGGACTTAGATGTCTACAAAAGGATTTCTCAAAAGATTAACCACAGAAGGAGAATCAAGAAAAGGATCGACGCGCAATTCTCTGAAAACTTTTTCTTCTCATAACTTTTCATACATCTGATGGATGATACATACAATGTTCATCATCTACTCATCTATTGTCTTCTCTATCTCTTCTATATCTCTATCTCGACTATGATCACTTATATATATATATATATATATATATATATATATATATATATATATATATATATATATATATATATATATATATATATATATATATATATATATATATATATATATATATATATATATATATATATATATATATATATATATATATATACGAGTCTAACTCGTCATTCTTTCAAATACATTGAAATATTTACAAGGATAAGGTACAGAAGAAAAGTTTCTGATTCTATTCTTCTCTTTGAAACTGATCTTCAATCTTCCATTTATCTTTCCACTTCTGGAATTCATGTAATCACTAATTGTTGATTGTTCTGCTCCAACAGCTCCCCCTCAATCATCAATTGTGATTACCTGCATCTTCTTTATCCCTATCATATCTTTAAACCTCTGCAACTTTGGTCCATCCAAACTTTTTGTCATCATATCTGCAAGTTGATCTTTTGTAGGAGTATGCATGACTTCAATTTACCTTCTCTCTCAAAAAATGATATTGAATTTCAATATGTTTAGTTCTAGCATGAAACACAGGATTTGCTGCCAAATATAAAGAACTCATATTGTCTCCACAAATGATAGGAATACTCTGAATCACATCAAAACTCTTCATAAGTGTCTTTAGCCATATTACTTCCTTTGCAGCTTCCACCATGCCTTTGTATTCTGCTTCTGTAGATGATAAAGCAACTGTATGTTGCTTCTTAGAACACCATGAGATTAGCTTGTCTCCCACATAACACAAATATCCATGTGTTGATCTTCTATCATCCATATTACCTGCCCAATCTGCATCACGATATATTTTGACTCTTGTATCTGAAGTAAACCCATAGTACTACCCTTCTTTGAGTGTACCCTTGATGTACCTAAGTACTCTTTGTCCTGCAATCCAATGTTCCTTTCTAGGACAATGCATGAATTGAGATAGAACTCCAACTGCATATGACAAATCAGGTCTTGTTAATGTAGCATAAATCAAGCTACCCACCAAACTCTGATAGAGCTTCATATCTTTGAATTCTTCTCCTCCATGTTTAGTCAATCTATGATTCACTTCCATTGGAGTTGGTGCTATCCTGCACTCTTCCATTTTAAATTTTGTTAGCAAATTTTTCAGATACCTTTCTTGAGTTACATATACTCCATGTTGAGTATATGAAATCTCCATTCCCAAGAAGAATGACAAATTTCCCAAATCACTAATTTTGAACTCTTTCTCCATCTGTTTCTTAATCATTTGTATATCTTGGTCATCTGTTCCTGTAAGTATTATGTCACCAAAATAAATACAAACATAAATAAATCCTTCTTCACTTGCTTTGACTAGCAAGCTACTATCTGCCTTTTATGCTTGAAATCGAAGTTCCTTCAAGAACTTTACAAGCCTATAATTCCATGCCCTTGGGGCCTGCTTCAAGCCATATAAAGCTCTCTTGAGCTTACACACATGATTTGGATACACTTGATCTTTGAACCCTTCTGGTTGCTCCATGTAAACTTCATCTGAAATGTAACCATTCAAAAAAGCATTTTTAACATCTAATTGAGATAATTTCCAACCTTTTTTGAGTGTTCTGATTGTTGTCATTTTTGCCACAGGACTATAAGTCTCATCATAGTCCACTCCATATGTCTGTGCATATCCCTTCACAACAGTCTGGCTTTGTACCTAGACACATTTCCATTTGCAAACCTTTTTGTTTTGTAAACCCACTTACAACCAATGATTTTCTGGCTATTAGGTTTAGGAACCAGATCCCATGTCTGATTTTCCATCAATGCATCATACTCCTCTTGCATAGCTTCTTCCCAATTCTTCTTCCCTTTGGCTTCATCATATGTAGATGGATCTTCATGTGCTTTTATCATGTAAGCATAATCCTTAGTAGTCAAGAATGAAGTATCATAGCTATACCTTGTAGGTTGCCATTTGTGCCTTGTAGACCTCCTGAGTTCTCCACTTTTTGAGGTTTCTGGTTCATCACACTCTGGATCAAACCTTGGCACTTCTTCACCTTCAACCTGTATTTCATTTTTCTCTTCTTCATCAAATATCTGAACTTTTGTTTTACCTTTCTTCTGATTCATAATTTCTTCAACTTCTGCATAAACATTAGATGTACCTGCATACCAAGTACTTTGCTCATCAAATGTAACATCCTTGGACACAAGGAATTGTTTTGTAGATGGACTCCACAATCTATAACCCATCTGCTTGTCATCATAACCAATGAATACATACTTCTCTGCTTTAGGCTCCAATTTATGCCTCAATTGAGATGGCACATATGCATATGCCAAGCATCCAAATATTTTACAATGATCCAAGGTAGGTTTCTTACCCCACCAAGCTTCATATGGTGTCATACCCTGCAAAGCTTTACAAGGCAATCTATTAACCAAATATGTGGCTGTATTTACAGCCTCAGCCCACAAATAATTTGGGCAAATCTTCTCTTTCATCATGGATCTTGCAAATTCAACAAGTGTCCTATTTCTTCTTTCTGCTACCCCATTTTGTTGAGGAGAGTACATGCAAGTAACTTCTCTCTTTATACTTGCATTCCACAAGTAATCACTGAACTCATTAGAGAAATTTTCTCCCCCTCCATCTGACCTTAACCTCTTCAATTTTTGACATGTAATTCTCTCTGCATATGCATGATAGTGTTTAAATGTATTAAACACTTCTCATTTGTCTTTGATCACATAGATTGTGATCCACCTGGTAGCATCATCAACATATATAACATAATATCTTGAACCATTTATACTAAAGTCCTTTGAAGGACCCCACACATTTGTATGTACCAATTCAAGTCTTTCTGAATACATAAAACCATGCTTATTGTATGATTGCTTATGAGCCTTACCTAACTAACATGCTTCACATCTGTATGTCATGTGTTGACCTGCAATGTTAGGCAATCCAAGTACTAAACCATTGTTTATCATTTCTTTGATACCTCTCTCATTAAAATGTCCAAGTCTTTTGTGCCAAAGATCCAATTCAGATACCTTCTGCTCTCCATATGAAAACATAGCATGTCCAATATTTCCTTGTACCTTTAATGTGAAGAGTCTTCCTTCCTTCTTTCCTGTAACAATCTGTTTATACCCTTGACTAGGGTCTTCAACATAAACTCCATCATTAGTGAACCTTACCTCATATCCTTTTTCGCCAATTTGACCTACACTAATCAAATTCTTTGGAATTGTAGGAACATACAGAACCTTACTCAAGAGAGTGCTTCCATCTTTGGCTTTGACTGAACCAATTGATTTTACCTTGTGCTTTGTATTATCACCTATTTGGACAGTATGATTAATTGCATTATAATCTAGGTCAGTCATCAAGGCAATGTTTCCACTCAGATGGTTGCTACATCCTGAGTCAATGTAAAATACTCTCATGTCTTCATGTGAGACTTCACAGGTTGCATTCATAATAAGAGCCGAATCTTCTTTCTGATCTGATGCATAATTGTAGTAGGCGTTATTATAGGATTGACTTTGGAAGTTTCTTCCTCCACCTCTTCCAAAAGAATTCCTACAACCTCTACCTCTGAAGTTTCCTCTCAGAAATCTACCACCTCTTGCTCTTTGATTAAAGTTGTGACTAAAATTACCATTGCTTTGATTATTATGCCAACAATCATGAGATAGATGATTGATCTTACCACATATCCAACAAGCTCTGACATTATCTTTGTTATTTCTGCCTCTTCCTCTACTTCTACCATTTCCTCTTCCTCTTAGGAAGTTTGCTTGGCCTGAAGTACCTTCATCTTCACCTAATTGTTGCTTTCCTTTGTTAGCTTTCTTCTTGTCTTTAGAGTACATTGCATGACCTGCACTCTTGTCAACATCTCCTTTGATATCATTCTCAAAAGTTAGCATATGTCCTAACAATTGATTCAAATCAGGAGTGAAATGATCTAATGAAAGTTCTGTAGACAAAATAAAAGGCTTCCACTTCTCATCTCCTCTTAGTCCTGTGAGCATTTGTCTTACCAATTTGTCTTCTTCAATATCCTCATCCACTGCACCTAAAGAATCTGCAATGTCTTTCATCTTTGTCACATAATCAGATACTGATTGTGAAGCCTTCTTCTTGAAAGTAGTAAACTCTGCCCATAATGAAGCCTTCCTTGATTTGGTTGTGTTCTGAAAATGCTCTTCCAAAGCATTCCAAATGTCACTTGCACTTTCAAGACCTCTAATGTGAGGTAGCAAGTAGTCATTCACTGCCATATAGATAATGCTCCTAGCTTGAGCATCTCTCTTCATCCAATTCTTCAAATCTAACAATTCCTCCCTAGTTGGAACACTAGGATCTCTGAACGAAGGCTTTTCTTCTTCTCTTGTAATGTAAGCTATCAATTCTTTGCTCATAAGATGAGCTTCCATCCTGATTGACCATGCAGGATAGTTCTCTCTATCCAATTTCTCAATTTGGAGACTATCTCCCATCCTTTCTTCACCTGTACTATCAAATCTTTAATCCTTATAAGGAATGAATGTACCTTGGCTTCGAATGTTACTCCTTCTGATCCTTTTGACAACCTTAATGTGTCTTCCTTCACTCTTTCTTCACACTTTATCCTTTTGATCCTTCGAGATGTAAAGTTTGTATGTCTGCAACAGTCCGAGTCTTCCTTTCCTTAATTTTGATACAACCTGCTCTGATACCACTAATGGAGAGTGTTAATCTCCAAAAGAACAAGCTATCCTTGATGTTAGACCACTCTATATCAAGAATAACTTCAGACTCCACTCAATTTTGAAAATCAATTATCAAACTATCAAGAATTGATCAACTGTGGAAAAATTACTTCTCTCAAAAGTCTGCTACAGATTAATCACTCATTGACTAATCATTCGTGTAAAGTTTTTGATAAAACTTTGTAGAATGTGTCGCCTAGAGGTTGTGCACCTTTTCCAAGTTAATTCACTTCAAATGATTGAGTAGAATGTGAGAAATGACTCAAACACTTTACCTATGTCTGAAACTGCCTCTCTGTAATGATGACTTTGACACCTGTAACTTCTAAGCTATAGTTCTCCCAACTTATAGCCCATTTAATCAAATGCTTTTAGCCATAGATGGCTTACCTCTCAACCTAAATTTTGAGTCCTCATTTGTGTAAAACTTTACACTGTGCACTGAGCACTGTCCATTTCTTTGATCACGAAATCTGCGCCTGTTTCAGAAGACACTCAGAACTTTTCACATACAAATGTTCCTACTCAAAATTCTCTCAGCCTGTTTGCAATTGGACTCTCAAACTTTATCCATAGATGGATTAACTATGGACTTAGATGTGTACAAAAGGATTTCTCAAAAGATTAACCACAGAAGGAGAATCAAGAAAAAGATCGACGTGCAATTCTCTGAAAACTTTTTCTTTTCATAACTTTTCATACATCTGATGGATGATACATACAATGTTCATCATCTACTCATCTATTGTCTTCTCTATCTCTTCTATATCTCTATCTCGACTATGAGCACTTATATATATATATATATATATATATATATATATATATATATATATATATATATATATATATATATATATATATATATATATATATATATATATATATATATATATATATATATATATATATATATATATATATATATATATATATATATATATATATATATATATATATATATAGATATATACGAGTCTAACTCGTCATTCTTTCAAATACATTGAAATATTTACAAGGATAATGTACAAAAGAAAAGTTTCTGATTCTATTCTTCTCTTTGAAACTAATCTTCAATCTTCCATTTATCTTTCCACTTCTGGACTTCATGTAATCACTAATTGTTGATTGTTCTGCTCCAACAATCATTCTTGAGAAGTTTCACACTCAAGATAATGATGCAGATGCTTTGACTAAAGCTATACCATAGGATAGCTTTCGACACTGTTGTCACTTGATAGGGGTTACTTGATTCTTGATCTTATGTGGTCACTTGTATACTGTGTAACATGCCCATCAGGTGGGAGGTATACTTTGTATACTTACACTCAGGTATTCTTTATCATTCTTTATTTTTCTCCCATAGTTACTCTGGCCATATTGGCCTTTCGTGGGAGATTGTTATCGTTAGTGTCCATGTGAAAGGCCAAATGGCCACCGGACACTTCTTTGTATATGTTCTTTAATAAAATATATAGTGGTCCGGTCAGACACAGACTATAAGTTCGACTGCATTTGTAAGACCTAAGGAGTCTGTCTTCGTGCTCCCTGTGTACTGCGTTTTCTGCGTATTCTGTAGCCTTTGTGTAGAGTACTATGTGCGGCCTTAGGAGCTCGGTTTTGTACTCTGAGCATATCATCGTGGAGCTCTCGAGAAGGAGAGTGCACTGTGGTGCATCGCCATCGAAATACTTCAGATATTGATGATGATGTTTGGAGAAATGAAATGTAGGACAATTATGAAGATAGATCAAGGTTTGATCCAAAACAAAATGAAGGAGAAACTTCAAGAAGTGCAGAAATTAGAAGATCATCAAGAGATAGAAAACAACCTATCAAGTATAGTTATGATACCTCTTTCTTGACAACCAAAGATTATGCTTACATTGTGAAGATAGATGAAGATCCATCCACATATGATGAAGCTAAAGGAGAGGAAAATTGGGAAAAATCAATGCAAGAAGAGTATGATGCCCTACTTGAGAATGAGACGTGGGAATTGGTGCCAAGGCCAAAGAATCAGAATGTGATTGGATGTAAGTGGGTGTACAAGACAAAGAGTTTTGCAGGAAAAGTCTCTAGATACAAGGCTAGACTTGTGGTCAAAGGATATGCCCAAACACATGGAGTGGACTATGATGCCCTACTTGAGAATGAGACATGGGAATTGGTGCCAAGGCCAAAGAATCAGAATGTGACTGGATGTAAGTGGGTGTACAAGACAAAGAGTTTTGCAGATGGAAAAGTCTCTAGATACAAGGCTAGACTTGTGGTCAAAGGATATTCCCAAACACATGGAGTGGACTATGATGAAACCTTTAGTCCAATAGCCAAGATGTCTACAATCAGAACTATAATTGCAATTGCTACATGTAAAGGTGAGAAACTTTCTCAATTAGATGTAAAGAATGCATTTCTAAATGGATATATTTGATATGAAGTATAGATGGAGCAATTAGAGGGTTTTAAAGAGTCAAATGAATCAGATTATGTGTGCGAGTTTAAAAGAGATTTGTATGGTCTGAAACAAGCTCCAAGAGCATGGAATTACAGATTGGTCAAGTTCTTGAATGAACTTGGATATCAAGCTTCAAAGCTAGATAGTAGTTTGCTAGTGAAAACAAATGAAGATAGATACATTTATGTGTGTATTTATGTTGATGAAATTATTATCACAGGTACAAATGCTCAAGGAATCAAGGAGCCAAAGAAGCAAATGGAAACTGAGTTTAAGATAAGTGATTTGGGAAACTTATCTTATTTTCTAGGGATGGAGATTATATACACTCAACATGGAGTGTATGTTACACAAGAAAGGTATCTGAAGAATCTTCTTATGAAGTTTAACATGGAGAATTGTAAATCCTCAAACGCACCATTCGAGGTTAATCATAAACTAGGCAGGTATGGAGGAGAAGATTTCAAGGACATGAAGAAATATTAGAGTTTGGTAGGTAGTTTAATCTATGCTACCTTGACAAGACCATATCTTTCATATGCAGTTGGTGTTTTATCTCAATTTATGCATTGCCCAAAGAAAACTCATTGGGTTGCAGCATAAAGAGTGCTAAGATACATCAAAGGAACTCTCAATGAAGGTTTGTATTATGGATTTACTTATGATACTAGACTCAAAAGTGTTTAGTGATGCAGATTGGGCAGGTAATTCAGATGATAGAAGATCCACTCATGGTTATCTATGTTATGTTGGAGATAAGCTAATTTCTTGGTGCTCAAAGAAGCAACATACAGTTGCATTGTCATCTACAGAAGCTGAATACAAAGGAATGGTGGAAGCTGCAAAGGAATTAATTTGGTTGAAGACTTTATTAAAAAGTCTAAGAATTGATCAAAGTGTTCCAATCATTTTTGGAGACAACATGAGTTCATTATATTTGGTAGCTAATCCTGTTTTTCATGCTAGGACTAAACATATAGAGATTCAGTATCATTTCTTGAGAGAAAAGGTACTTGACAAAGAAATTGAAGTCATGTATACACCAACAAAAGAGCAAGTGGCAGATATGCTGACAAAAATTTTGGATGGACCAAAGTTACAAAGGTTTAAAGAGATGGCAGGTATAAACAAGGTGCAAGTAATCACAATTGATGATTGAGGGGGAGCTGTTGGAGCAAGACAATCATCAATGAATGATTACATGAAACTTAGGAATGAAGAAGTGAAGAAAAGACTCAAGCTCAAAGCATGAAGTCAAGTGAAGAATCAGGAAGAAATGTTTTGTACATTTATGTATAATAGCTTTGGAAAAATGCTTCAAAATAACTTGATGTAGTGACGAGTTCATACTCACATGTATATATAAGCTCATGTATAGTTGTGATATATAAGAGAGATGAAGAATAGATGAAAAAGTAGTCAATAGATTTCAAGTTTTTCAAGATATAGATGTGTAGAGAGTTTTCTCGTGAGTTAGCAACTGGTCTTTCCTAGAATTCTCTCAACTTGATTACGTGGATTAGGAAATATTTTGTACACATCTAATTCAGAAGCTAATCAAGCTATGACCAAATTTTGATGATCTAATTCTCTTCAGGTTGTGTGTATGACAAGTAGGAACATTCATATGTAGAAGTCTGCAAGTGAAGTTCTCAAAATTGTGCATTTTCTTGTTCAAAGATTTGCTTGGATCTCAGTGCTCAATGTAAATTTTTTTTATGTTTCACCATTCAAAATCTAAGCTAGAAGGTAAGGAAACTTTGCCCAAAAGCATTTAGAGAAATGGGTTAGATTCTGAGAGAAATCAACTTAAGGAGTTGACTATGTCAAAGTCGCCATTTTTGGAAGGTAGTTTCTGACACAAGTTTGATCTAAGTGATCAAATTAGGAATCTAATAGTTCTTTTAAAGAACTAATGGTCATTGTGATTGCGCAAAGGTAGTATGAACATGTGAGTATCACTTGAATGATTAAAATTAAAGTCATATGCGAGATTAAAGTTCATTTCTAAAGCAGACTCTTGAAGCTGAAGAAAACTTCATACAGAGAAGTGTTCCTTAACACATATGAAATATAATACGAATTTTGTGTAAAGTTTGGTTTATTCTTGATATAAAGGAGTTCTCAAATCAAGATAGATTAGACATTTGGAGAATTAAAGGTCTCCAACACAATCTCTAAATCTGCTCTAGGGTAACTCTTGTCTAGGTTTGCAGCAGTTGGACCTTCTTGAAGTCGAGCCTCGTAGGCCTTGAACATCATGTCCATGTATTTTGGGTTGGATTTGCAAGAACATACCCTAGTTGTGGTTTATTTACAATGAGTGGTGGGGTGGATGAGGTGGTGTGGATGGAGTTTCAGCATGCGAGGAACGTTGAGATGCAATGTCTTCTATTTTTGTTTTCACTTTTGTCATGCTTTCTTCTAGTTTCGATAACTTTTTATTCCACTTTTGATTGGCCTTCTCCCTGATATCCTTCCATGTTCTTGTTTTCCTTTTACTAGGCTCTCCGAATTCACTTGACTCTGATTCTTCAACTGGTGTATCCTGTTTTAAGGCTTGTGCTCTAATGATTGCTTGTATAGGAGCCACATTACTGCTACTAGCACTTGAATCCACCCCTAAGCCTATCACATTAATGGGTGTAACCTTAGGTGCACTACAAGGGTTTCTTGGACAATCTCTAGGGAGATGGTCTTTGCCGCATTCAAGGCAAAAGCCTTGTATTTTGATGTTTTTTCCTCGTCCTGTACCTAGTGGGTGGGGACATTCATGAATGAAATGGTCATCTTGGCATCTAAAACATGGTCCTCTAGGTGCTTGTGGTCTCATTTGTCTCAATTGGGGCCTAGAGTTAGGATTCATATACATGACATTCGAGTATTCGGGCTCCCAAATTTGTTCCATAGGTGGTGCCTTGTAGTGATAAGGATAAGCCTCACAATTCTCCTCTGCCATTGCATACTTAACTAGAATTACATTAGCAGGAGGTGGTAGTTGGTTTCCTAGGACTGGTTATGGCCTATATGGAGTCTGATATTGTTGTTGGTATTGAGGTTGATATTGTTGTTGTGGCCTATAATATGGCTATTGGTGTTCGTTCTAATACCTATCTTGTTGGTAAGGTTGCTGATAAGTTTGTCTAATAGCCTGCCTATTGTAGGGACAAGCTTGAGCCATATGGTTTGTGTATTTTCTCTCAATAGTGCAATATGGAGCATTCATTTCTCTCATGTTCTAGTTTTTCACTGGGCATACATTAGCCATGTGGCTCCTCCATAGTTGTAACATCGCTTTAATGAGGTGACCCTTGGTGTTTGTTTATTTTGAACTCCTAGCTTCTTGGCAACCTAATCAGCTATCTCATCTATCTCAATGGAGGTTCTTGAAGTATGACTAGTAGAACTATTTGAATCCTTGTAGAGTTTGACAATTCTAACTCCTCACTCAAATTGTCTTCTATGTCTATGCACATGCGCACACACTCTTCTATAGATCTAGGCTCTTTCAAGTACACATATGATCTCAACTTTGTGCTTAGTAAGCCATCTAAAACAAAGCCACTTGTTTGGCTCGTGTGGGTAGCTCCGGGATAGGGCATCTTTCTAAGTATTGTCTGAACCCTCTTCCTACAAGTCGCAGTATTTCTTGGGGTATCTACTTGAAGTTGTGGATCAAGGATGATGTGTTATGCCTGATACCACTCTTGGAAAATTCTACAATGAATTTTTCTAGTATTTGTCCTATATCTCGATAGTTATGACTACTCAGGGGTTGAAACCAAGCTAAGGTAGTACCCTTAATGTGAAGAGATGGATTTGAACTTGGAGAAGATGAAGTGGTGTTGCAAAAACTTTGCACTACACTAGCCAAATGAACTTCGAAGATATGTGGTGGGCCGTTTTAGCTTGCTAAAGGATGTATTAGACACCCTATGTACCTTGGAAGATCACTCTCAAAAAGATAAACCAAAATAGATAGGTAGAAGCTGAATCAAGGGTAAAAGACTTGTTATTTTGGTTTATACACCTGTCCAATGTTTTGAACAATTCTCTAGCCATAGCAGCAATTAACTTAATTCCTTTTGAGGAACTCTTATTAACTTCATAAACTAACAATCAAGAGTGATCTCATCAAAAATTATGGACTACATAAGGAGAAAAGAGTTTAGCAAGTTATAGCACCATCCCAATTTTCATAGGTTGTAGTAGTCCTCAGACCCATAAGCAAAGAAATGTTAATATCTCACGATTCCAAGATGCAATGCTTATGAAATCTTTTAGGCATATACTAGACAGTATGCTGATTCTATCAAGCTTTAAATCATGGAAAATGATGAACTACACACTGAGAACAAGTTCTGAGAAAAGGATTGTTTTGATGGAGTGCTGACATAGAAGTAAAGTATGAAGAGATATAGGCAACTTCAAATGAACATAGCTCACGATTGAAAGACTCAATTGCAATGAAAATTTGTGAATATATCGTAGACTTAAGAAGAAAACTTTACAAACTTAAATCACTGAAAATGATGGATCAGGCTCAGAGAAATTAACTCTAAAAGCTCACTAACAAAATTGAGAGGTATGGCAGTGAATAGTATACTCACAAAAGCATGAAGATATGAACTCAAATGATCATGAAAATGAATGTATATTGATTGTAAAGTACAATGGAATTACTAATATCTATATGTGCCTTGAATCCACGCTCTGATATGGCGTAAAGCTCTCCTCATGGAGATCTTAAAGAGCCATGTATATATAGTGATCTTTGGAGCCAAGATTTGAATTTGAATCTTGCTCACCTAAAACAAATCTCCTATCTTTTAGTGATTGATTGATTCTCAAACCACTTCAATCATGAATTCGTGGCTTTTCTTTCCTTTTTTCATCAAGTGGACTCAACCACTTTAGATGCTTTCACTTTTACATCAAGTAAAGACTTCAAAAATTACAAGAGATAGTTCATAGGTGAACTCATACATTGTCTTCACTTTAAAGCTTCTCCTGTGACCTTGTGAGACTGAAGACAATACTTAGGCTTGTCATAGACTTGCTCCAATAGCTCCCCCTCAAGCCAAGTATGCTTGAGGTCTTCAATCTTCAAGAAATACTTGCAACCCAATCATAGCCTTGAATTTGCAAAGCTTTGTACCATCCAATGCTTTGGTTAGAATATCTGCACATTGTTGATGAGTGGACACATAAGTTAACTGAATTTCCTTGCTCATAATCTTCTCTCATATATATTGATAATCTACTTCAATATGTTTAGTACTTGCATGAAAAATTGGATTGGCAGCCAAGTGAATGGAGTTGTTAAACGTAGGACTAACTGTCAGTAGCGCGTTTAAACGTTTATTGGGTTCTTGGGAGTGGAAGGGGTCTGTTAAACAGAGGCCCTATACTTAGTTCCCAAACTAATCACTTCACACACAGCAATACACTGATGCTCCAAAACTCTATCAAGACTCCATTACACTTACAATCTTACAGTACTCAACCAAACTCTCCCAAAGTTGACCGAACACACTACACCAGACTATGCAGTATCGTGATACAAAGTTACTTGATGAACTCAAGAACTGTTCCGAATACAAAATATTGTAACACTAGAGACAATATCAGTAATTCAACATTCACCGAAGAGGTACAAACAATCAAACAAAACCAAAGACACAGAAGAACTCAACAGTCTCAGACACACAGTACTGGGGGGGTCCAGTACGCAACTTAAGACGACCCTTACTGTAGCTTAACCTTTACCATATGAGGACAGACCTCAACACCAAAGACAACACAATACGACTCAGAATTCTCAGAACACTACCGCAATTACACAGACTTCATCCAACAAGTTACAGCACCTTACAAGAAAGAGCGACACCACGATACGCGTAATCGATAGAACAATCACAACCAAAACCCCGCAGAACAACTCGCTCAGACAACCAGTCTAACGATCAATTGAACGTCTATGTAACTCACAAATAGAAACAGGTATCAATAGACAATCAGACAAAACAAGAGTAGTATACTCATAATTGCTCAACAGACACTACAGCAGCATTCAGCTCAATCACCCAGACAGACAGTCTGGTGATCCCAACAAACGTCACTCCAGCGTCTCTTTTTCATTGCTTTATATAAAGATTACAAAGTATCGGTGTAACAACCTTTCGTGCGTGCGGAAACTGAAAGGATTTTGTCTTTACAACTTCCAATCCGACGGCCGACTAACATCTGGCATGCACGGTGGACTCGAACCCACATGTATACAAAATGTAAAAACTCATGGTTTATCGACTATACCTTCTAAGTACATGGATCTTGCTAAATCTAAAAGTTCGGGTTATTTTCTTCTTTAAAGCTTCTAACATCTGTTTTAAAGTATTTGGTTCTACTAATTGGGCATCTGTTCGTACAGAACTTAATGAAATTACTTCGGTCAGCAAAATTTCTGCCTGCGTCTGCAAAAAGGCTTCATGTAGATAGAAGTCGTTTGATAAGGCCGCATCTCTGGATACTTTCATTTCTTCAACTTGTTTGCCCATTTTGACTAATCTCTCTTTTTGAGCATCCAGATGGTTCTCCCTTTGTTCTATTTCCTGATTTTGAAATTGGATTTTCCTGGAGTAGGCATCCCTTTCTCTTCGAAGATCTGTTATTACCTTTTGTCGTTGAGCTTCCTCGGTCAATAATCGTTTGAGAATACTGTTTACTTCATATAAATCTGTCTTGCATTTTCTTCAATAGTTTTCATAGCCAGATCATGCTGCTCTTGGCCTTGTTGTACCACTTCATCTAGCGTTTGTCTTGTTTCTTCTAACAGATTCCCTAAAGCTACTCGTGCATCTTCTTTGTCTTGGACTATCTGCTTCAAGTTGATAATTTTTGTATTTGCATCATTTAATAATTCTTCTTTCTTTTTGAGGTAAGCCAGTGCCTCATCTCATTGACCGGAAACTGCTATCTGTTTGTCAAGTTTTGCCTGTAACTCCTTAAGTTGTTCATGTAATGCTTGATTTTCTGCCTTGGCCACTATTAATTCTTCCTGGAGCGGACTAATGTCTACCTCCAGCACGTCCACTTTGTGTTGAAATTCATCTCGGATATTCTCTGTTATTTGCTTCATTTGCGTAGGTAGTTGTTGTGAAAGTTGGATCAACATTTGACCCATGGTTGCAAGTTCAGATATCATAGGAGTCGAAGGAAGTGGAAGATGAGGACGAGGTTGAGATGAGGATGCGGTGAGGAGCTGCTGGGAGGTCGGTGGTGAGTAATTTGGTGATGAGGAAGAAGAGGCAGAGGGTTTGTCGAGGACAATGGGTGGACTAGGAATAGTGGGGTTGATTGGAGGTTCTGGTGGAGGAATGGGAAGAACAGAGTTAGATTCTGTTACCTTTTCTGTGGTTTGTTGCGTAGTTTCAGCGGTGTCGACAGCTGTGGACTCGACTTCCTTAAGTAGTTCTTCGAAAACTTCTTTAATTATATGTGCTTCATCTCCTTGCTCTTCCTGCTTCGATTGCTGCTAAGATGCTTCTTCTGATGAGCTTGTGTCAGATTCGGTGGGAGCCTCCTGCTCTTGTTGTTGTTCTGAAGAGGACTGTGCTGAAGACTCATGATGTATGGAGGTTGCGGTGTCGTGAAAGGTTTCTTCTTTGTTTGCTTCTTCTGCTTTGTCGTCTGCCTTGTCATTTGCGACTGACCCCTGTACTTCACTATCGGATGAACTTATCCTGATTCTTTTCCGACAAAGAAGGTGGAAAATCTCTTCATCTTCTTCTTCATCGTCTTCTAGTATTTGTGCAGATTCCTCATGGTGTAGAATGGGTCCTCGGGGTGGTGGTTGTGCTGCTAGAATAGTCGGGAATAGAAAGGATATGATGTGCGGCAGTCTGGATCTTGGCATGTCTCCCTTGTTGACCTGCTTGATGATTGCAACGCATTCCTTGTGAATGCGGCGGAAGAAGTAGGATGCAAAATTTACAGGCTCTCTAGCAGCCAAATCTATTGCCGAATAGAAAGCCCGAGAGATGCCATAGGTTTGTTTCTGCAGATTAAGAATGGCTACTAAGAATTGTAGCGCGGATCTCTCAGGTTTAGGGCGGCAGAGTATTGCATATTCGTTGGATGAGCTCCTAGGGAATAATTGATTCATGGTGGCAATCAGTAGATTTGGGCCATTTTCTCGACCTTGCCGAGGGAGTCGAAACGCATCAGCAAAGGCCTGGAACGTGATTACGGTTTGGGAGGGTAGGTATGTGATCGCCCAACTCTGCTCAGTGGCAGGTGTGTTAGCGATGGCGGCGATTATATGGGCATAGAACGGGTGGCAATCCACTGAATGCCACGGCAGTTCAGTGAAATTGACTAACCCACGGGTGCGCAGGAACTCTCCTACATCGGCAGGGAGTCCATCACGGAAAGCGGTGAAGTTTGCCAGAGCTTCCATGGTGCACATAGAAAAAGCAAGCACAAGACACAAACGCACAGGGTATACACAATCACACAAATCACGCAAACACAATAGCGATTTTTGGCGAAACGGAGAAGGTTAAGTAGATGCGTTGCAGTGGAGAGCAATCAAAATCACTAATCATCGTGCGACGTTGAGATGATAACTTCATAACTTCGGTGTGCATGCATGAGCAGAACGATAATGTCGGGCGGCTGTTGAGCATAATTAGGTATGAAAACGGGGATAATTACAGACTTATTTTATAAAGCGTGCAAAAACAAAACAAAAGAAAAGAAAAGAAAATGCAAAAGATGCAGCCAATCCGCGGAACGTTTCAGTGTAGATCGGATGCTTGTTGGTACGGCCGCAGCTTTGAACCATTTATCACCTTTGGAAGAGGAATTCCGATCAAATTAGTCAACCGAAAAGTGGTTGGGCCCACCTTTTCAGAAATCCGGTAGGGACCAAACCATCGTATCTTGAATTTGTCAGCAGAGCGATTTGACTTTGCATTGTAAAAGAGTACAAGTTGCCCCACCGTAAAAACTGGAGTCCTTAGATATCGATCATGTGTTCGAGCTTGTCTTAACTGAACTTCCTGGATAGTCAGAAAACTTGTCCATCGATGCTCATCCAGTTCTCTGAGTGTATCTAGCCAAAATGATAAAGAATCTTCTGGTATCAATTTCTGAGTGAGAGCTACACGTAAACTTGGCACAACAATCTCCATTGGTGCTATGGCTTCCAGTCCATAAGCTAGTTTGAAAGGGGTTAATCCTGTTGCTACCTTGTATGTAGTCCGGTATGCCCATAATACTGCAGGTAACAGTTGATCCCATCTTTCTGGTGATTCCAGAATTAATTTTCGAAGCATATTCAACAAGGTTTTGTTTGTACTCTCAGCCAAACCATTTTCACGAGGATAATATGGTGAACTAAATTTATGCGTGATCCGAAAAGAATGTGTGAGTACTTTCATTAAATTGTTGACAAAATCAGTGCCTTGATCTGTAACAAGCTGTAGAGGTAAGCCAAAACGCAGAAAGACATCTTTCATTAGATACTTTGCCACCGAAACAGCTGTGGCATACCTTAAAGCCCATGCTTCTGCCCATCTGGTAGCATAATATGTACATGTTAGAATATAACGATTATTACTGAGTATGGTTGGAGGTGTAATAGGTCCAACAAAATCTAGGCCCCACTTCTGAAAAATATCCAAGGGTAAGACCGGTTGGAGAGGGGAAAAATGGCGTTGTAGAGGTTGTCCAGACCGTTGACAAGTATCACATTGTTTGACAAATTGAGATACATCCCTGTACATAGTAGGCCACCAAAGTCCACTTTGTAGAATTTTTCGGTGCGTTGAATCTGCTGCAAAGTGTCCACCAGAAGGAATTGAGTGAGTCAGAGTAATGACTGAGTTAACTTCGTGTGGAGGAATACAACGAAGTAAAACTCCAGTGTGATCCATGTAGTATAATTCTCCAGCAATTAGCTGAAATTTGCGACTGTACACTGCAATCTTCTTACCCATGGCAGGAGATGTTGTAGAAGGAAGACATCCATGAGTCAAAAAAGTTAACAACTGATCATAGTAATTAGTTGTTGCAAGAGGATTTGCTTCTTCATCATTAGTCGGTTCAGTACTGTAAATCGCTGGTGTGGTGTCATCAACACCGACCGGAGCTTCACCGGAATCTAAGCGAGAAAGAAAATCTGCTAAGGCATGTGAGTTGCCAGGCCGATGGATTACTTCATAATCAAATTCTTGTAAAAGTAGAACCCAATGCGCTAATCGACCACCTAAATGTTGTTGTCGTACCAGATAGACAAGTGTTGCATGATCTACATGAAAAGTAAATTTGCGGCCAAGTAAATAGTGTCTGAATTTCTTTACAGAATACACTAAACCCAGACATTCTCGTTCAGTTATAGAGTAATTCTTTTCTGCGGGGGCAAGCCTTCGACTTGCATAGTAAACGGGTCGGAACCACTTATCAGTTTGTTGCATTAGAACACTCCCAATTGCAATATCTGATGCATCTACAAAAACGTGAAATGGGCGATCCCAATCTGGAGGTTGTAAAACAGGAACCTATGTTAATAATCCCTTTAGTCGATCAAAAGCAATTTGACATTCCTGAGTCCAATCAAACTGTTTAGGAGTCTTTGTGATTAAACGATTGAGTGGAATGGCTAAATGAGCGAGCCACCGTATGACGACCATGCCATCTCACTTGACCCATGAAACACATTACTTCCTTTGGTGTAGTAGGTACAGGTGCTTCTAACACAGCTGCTACCTTATCTGGGTCGACTTGTATGCCCTGTGCAGATACAATATGGCCGAGCAACTTTCCACATGAAACTGCAAACACAGATTTGTTTGGGTTCAGACAGATTCTGTATTCTCTGCATTTCTCAAAGCAGCACCGTAAATGGAACAAGTGTGCTACCATCTTACCGAACAAAGAGAAATCATCAAGATATACTTGCATGAACGAGGTAAGATAAGGGGAGTTTTTTTCCTGCATACACCTCTGGAAAGTACTGGGGGCATTTCTTAATCCAAACCAAATAACAGTACAAGCAAATACACCCCAATTAGTGATGAACGTTGTTTTTGGTATATCTTCCTCAGCCATTCTGACCTGATTATACCCACTGTATCCATCTAAGAATGAGTACATTTTGTGTCCTGCTACTCTGTCAAGCATCGTGTCAAGAAAAGGTAGAGGAAACGGATCAGGCACCGTAGCGGCATTTAGTTTCCGGTAATCCACACATATGCGTAACTGCTTATTCTTCTTAGGGACGATAACAATGGGTGATATCCACTCAACATGCTCTACTGGTACGATGAATCCGACTTTTAGTAACCTATCAAGCTCTGCCTTTACCTTTGCTGCATAGTTTGGATTCATCCGTTAGCTGGGTTGTTTGATTGGCTTAGCTTTCGGCTTCAGCATGACCCTATGTTTTTGCATGGGATTACAAAGAGTTCTATGATGTCTTTGTAATCCCATGCAAAAACATCATAGAACTCTCGAAGCAACTGTATTAACTCTGCTTGAAACATTTCAGGCAATCCTTCCTTTATTTTTACAGGTCGCTGGTTAACTTCATCACCTAAATTATATGTAATTAACTGATCTTCTAGAACATAGAATTGTCGGGACTTCTCTGTAACATCGTGTGGGTTTAAAAGTTCTTGTAGATCAGTGTCATCTACAGCAGCAGTATCTTCTTTCTTGTATTCTTCCGTCACAGGCATCACCGTGCAAACTGCCGGATTCCAATTATCTACAACAGATTGTAGATCAACAGTTCCTACGGAGATCAAATCACTATTATGCTTCAAAAACTCTTCTTCTTCATCATCTGACAAACCATCTAACATATGAACTGGTTCTGCAAAATAAGGTCTAGCATGTAATTCACAAGGCTGGATAGCATCTAACTTGACAACATATTTACGATTATTATCCTTGAAAGTGAGTTCCTGTGCGGACCAATCTTGTATCACCTTGGATTGTTTCAACCAAGGATGGCCGAAAGCAAATATAATCCAAGCTAGACTCTGGTAGCTCTAAGACGACAAAAGTCATCTTAAATGTTGTGCCCTTGCAGAGTTATGGGCACATCTCGTACTAGTCCTACTGGGTGGACTCTGGACTAATCAGCCATCCTTACAAAAAACTGGACAGGATCAATTTTTGTCCATCCTAACTTTTTACACAGAGCGGCAGTAGCAATATTTACACCAGACCCTCCATCAATTAGTACTTGATTGATTTTATGATTTTTGTACCATACTGTAATCAATGGGACCGAATGATCCCTCGTAGTGTCAGTTTCTGGTTGTACTGTTGCTGTTGCTGGAATGCAGGCAGACTCAGTACTAAACTGTTGCTGGAATTGTTGGCGGACTCCTGGTACTAGTGCAAGTAACTATCCAAGAGGAAGAGTAATGGACGCTTTAGATAAGATCTCCCATGCTTGGTTTACTTGACTTGTTTCTTTCACCGATTCTGAAGACGATGTGTCGGTTACTGGAATTGACTCTTGCTCTTGTGTAGTTTCCTGTGACAGTGGAATTTGTGTCGCCGGAATAGGATCTGGGAACACTGGAGGTTCTGTGGTGGTCCACTGGCTAGCCTTGTCATATGGTCTTTGCTGCTCTAGGATGCCTGGTGTTAAATTCCTGATGAAACCCTCATTTTGCCTTGTCCTGCACTCACTTTGAAGAAGGTCGCCGGCGATAAACACGGAGATCGATGCTCTCGATAATCCCCCCAGCCGCGTGGTCACGTTCCATCTTAACTCTCTCATTCCACATACCCAAAATGGGTCTTAGTCAAAGGTCCTTCAATGAGTGCCACTTGGCACTCCTATGAGTATCACCCTTAACATGAATAAGAGGAGGGTCTCACCTCTAAGTCTTATTCATGCTAGATACTTCATGTGACATTTCCTTCCCCTTAATTCCATTTTTGTCCTCAAAAATGGTATTGGAAGGTCTGAACAAGAGAGAAGTATTAGAACTACCACTCCCACTATATCCCCATGTATAAAAATACATGGTCCTGTCTCTGTGTTGTTTCCCATATCCTTCCCCTTAAGAAAACTCTTGGGAAGGTAAACTAAAACTGGGAAACCGTCTCTGAAGGGTGCTAACCCGCTCCCATGTGGCACTATCTTCTGAACTATCTTTCCACTTAACTAGACACTCTTTATACAAGTGACTTCTCGTCCGTTTCTCTCGAGTGTGTAGTATGCTCTCAGGCTCATGTGGAATAGATTGAACAGAAATAGGCTCTACTACCTCACTATTTGGAATGAGGTTGTCAGATTCACCCAGCCTTTTCTTAAGCCGGCTAACATGAAAAACTGGATGGATTTGACTATTCTTTGGAAGTTGGAGCTGGTAAGCCATCTTTCCTATTCTCTTAAGTATTTGGAAAGGTCCACAATACCTAGGAGATAGTTTTGGACAAGGTCCCGTCTTCATGGTTTCAGATCTAGATGGAACTCTAAGATAGACTTGCTCTCCTACCTCAAATTTGATCTCTCTTCTTTGAGGGTCAGCATAGGCTCTAGCTCTATCCTGAGCTCTCCTAATGCTGTCCTTAGCAAACCTAAGCATATCATTCATCTCTTCCAAGAAGTCCTTTGTAGCTTGAACTTTTTCATTCTGCAAGCCTACTGCATAAGGAGCTCTTGGCTGAAACCCATACATAAGCATAAATGGACTATGCCCAGTGGAAGAGTGCTTGGCACTATTATATGCAAACTCTATTATAGGTAAGTACTCTTCCCAATTAGTTTGCCTTTCATTTACATATGCTCGAAGCATATCCTCTAGGATTTGGTTAACCCTTTCTATTTGCCCATCCGACTATGGATGCTCAGCCGTACTCATGCTAAGCTTTGTATCCAACGTTTTGAAGACTCCTCTCCAAAAGTGGCTAGTACACTTCCTATCCTGATTGGAAACTATGTCTAAAGGAAGACCATATAACCAGTATAGGTTTTCCACAAAAAGTCTAGCCAACTCTGGTGTCTTCACTGTAGTATGTGTTGGAATAAACCTAGCCATTTTGGTTAACCTATCCACAATTACCCAGACTGAGTCGTGCCCTCTCTCTGACTTAGGTAATCCGACTATAAAGTCCATGGAGATACTCTCCCACTTCCCATTACGAATATCCAATGGGTGGAGTTGTCCTCCAATCCTCAACCTCTCAACTTTGTTGACCTGGCATTTGTTGCACTTAAGCACATACTCTGGGACGTCCTTATGAAGTCCAGGCCAATAAAACTGCCTCTTAACAAGATCATAAGTCTTGTTAACTCCTAGGTGTCCCGCACTAGGTGTGTCATGACACTCATACAAAATATGCCGTCTCATCTCAGTATCTCTAGGAACACACACCTTACCTTTGTATAACAGATATCCATCATGGACACTGTAAATTTTCCACTTGAATCCTTCTTGAGTACCCGTCGATACTCCATCCTCACTGGAAACCCGTATATCACGATCCCATTCTCTATGGCTTCCCAAATCTCAGAATATGCAGGATGAAGCCTACATTTTTCTCTAAGAGACTCAAGTAGATCACTAGTGATCTGAGTAAAACTCAGTCCATTGAGCATAGGCATGCGGCTAAGTGAATCAGCCACTACATTAAACTTTCCCTTCCTATACCTAAGCTCATAATCAAACTCTTGAAGGGTCTCTGCCCATCGGGCCTTGCGACCTTTAAGGTCTGTTTGATTAGAGAGCCACTTAATGCTCTCTTGATCAAACACTATCGTGACTTTGGCACCATATAAATAATGATGCCACTTCTTCAAAGCATGGACTATTGCATAAAACTCCTTCTCATAGACGGAGTAATTCTTCTGAGCCGGTTCTAGTTTCTTGCTCTCAAAGCTACTGGTTGACCATCCTGAACTAAAACCGCTCCTATAGCAAAATCACTTGCGTCAGTCTCAACCACAAATGGTTTGTTGGGATCTGCTATGTGTAAAAGTGGAGCTGTAGCAATTGCTACTTTCAACTTTTCCATACTTTGTTTCTGTTCGTCTCCCCAATGAAAGGCTTTCGCTTTCCCTTTAAGCTGTTCCGTCATCGGGACAGCAATCTTGGCATAGTTCTTAATGAATCTTCGATAGAAACCTGATAAACCTAGGAAGATCTGCAGCTCTTCCAGGTTCCGTGGATGTGGCCATTCCATAATAGCCTGTACTTTTTCAGGATCCATCTGGATTCCATCCCGAGAGACTATATGCCCAAGGTATCTAACCTCTGTTTTGAAAAATTCACACTTTGACTCCTTAACAAAGAGCGAATTTTCCCTTAGCACTTGAAATACTTTCCTCAAGTGTTCCAAGTGCTCTTCTTCTGATGCACTATAGATCAGAATGTCATCCAAAAAGTCTACTACAAAATGTCCTAGATAAGGCCGTAAAACACTATTCGTGAGTTTCATGAAAGTGGCAGGAGCATTGATGAGACCAAATGGCATCACCAAAAACTCATAGTGCCCATATCTAGTCCTAAATGCAGTCTTAGGGACATCCTCTGCCCTAATCCTGATCTCATGATATCCTGATCTAAGGTCAAGCTTAGTAAAATACCTAGCCTGATGTAACTGATCAAATAGGTCTTCCAATCTAGGCATTGGAAACCTATTTTTGATAGTTACCTTATTAAGTGCTCTATAGTCTATGCATAGCCTCGTAGAGCCATCTTTCTTTTTAACTAGGAGCATTGGCGATGCCCATGGTGAGTTACTAGGTTTGATGAAGCCCTTATCTAAATAATCCTGCAACTGCTTCTCAACCTCCTCATGCTGAGAAACACTAAGCCTATAAGGTGGTCTACAAATAGGGTTAGTGTTAGTAACAACCTCTATGGCATGGTCAATGTCCCCTCTCTCAGGTGGTAGCCCTCTAGGTAAGTCAGTGGGAAAAACATCTTGGTACTCAAACATAAGATCCTTAAAACTTTTAACCACACACTCTTGCAAAAAAGAATAGTAGAAAGTCCTGTTCATATTTACATTCAAAGCATGAAAATATACATCAGATGAGCTGTCTGTACAATGCTCCATATCATGACTATACAATAAAAACAGGTTCTGTACATGCTGAGAATTACAGAGACTATACAACTCTAGTGAAGAAATGAGAGGTGCACTAGGTACATCTCTCTCTCCCTGAATACAAACTTTACTTCCATTCTTTTCAAACTCGAGTGTATTGTTTTGATAGCTGCGTTTAAGTGTATCTCCCAACCCCCATAGCCACTCTCTTCCTAAAACTAGATCTGTCCTCTGCATGTTCATAATTTGGAAGTCCATATAATCTGTATAGTCCTGCATCTTGACTTGCAAATTGGATACCATAGTATCCCATATTCTTTTATTTTGCCCTTGCATCATAGATACAATGTATTTATGTGCACTAGGCTACTGGGGAATCTTTAATTTCTTGACCAAAGCATAGTTTATGAAATTATGAGTGGCAGAATCATCTATCATGACCCGCACCCTGGTCCCGTATACACTACCATGTAGCTTAACTAAGTCATGTGGTCCAAACTGCGGTGACCACAATGACTGAGTCAAACAACAGGTGTGCTCTAAATCCTCGTGCATCACCTCCACTCCCTTGCAGCTAGAGCTGCCATGAATAGGAAGGGTTTGCACTAGGTGGACCGCCTTTTTGTGGCCCTTGTGATCTTTGTTTTTTAATAAAAACTTTGTTTTTCCCAAAAGGAAACTTCTTCTTAAATTTAGTCGTACTAAGAGGCTTGAGGGGTTGATCCGTCTCCATAGGAGTGTATTGAGGATGGTTATGGTCCTCATAGATCTGTGCATATTTGATCGCCTCCTCAAACGTCTTAGGCGCATTCCTTCTGACTTCCTTCTTTATGGCTTTATCCAAGCCCCTAACAAACCCTCTGGTCTTCTGAAAATCATCTAAACCCTTAGGTTTCAAAATGATCTCTCTATAGTGGGATAGATAGACTGAAAGAGGCCTGCCTCTTTGAGTAATCCTATCCCACTCATCCCAATTCCTCTCCTCCTCGTTCTCAGGAAGAAACTCTTTAGAAAAAGAGTCTCAAACTGAGTCCAATCAGTAGGGATAGAGTTCGCCTCCTTACGACTCATCCACCACTTATAAGCACGTGGGCCGAGGGAGAGACTCGCCTCTAGCACACGATACTCAGGTGGGGTGCCCTTCAATTGATGCAAATCATGCCACTTTTGTAAAAAAGTGTAGATTGCATCCTTATTCCTGTCTCGATCATCCCCCGTAAAGGTAGGTGGCTTCAAGTCTTTCAGGAGGGGAGCTTCCCTAGAGCTCTCTCCTTTGAGCTTACGAGGAAGAGAAGTCTCTTTCCTAGTAATCTCTAGAGGAATAGTAGGAGTCTCTCTTTCCTTCCTAGCTAGGAAAGAGGTGACACTAGTCTCAAGTGAGATCATTTGAGACTTAAGCTGCTGTATAAGAGATGTAATGCTACCCAAATCTTTCTCTAATTTAAGGGTTTGCTCTTTCAAATCAATGAATTGATCACGAGTGACAAATTCTCTATAAGCTCTTCATAAGTGTACTCTTCCTGTGAAGGCTCTTTTTCTTCTAAGTTCTCTTCTATTTCTTGCCCTAATTCTACTTCTTCCATTCTAAAATCAGGGTCCTCTAGTTGCTCTTTAGGTGGAGAAGTGGTCTCAACTACTTGTTTGCCTTTAGTTTCCATGTTTAAGTTCCCTTCCCCCGTTTGCTAACTAGAGTGTATGAAAATGAATGGAAGTAAAGTTCAAATATGCAAGAAGAAGAGAAATATATCACAAGAGCACTTCCCTCTTACAAAGTAGAGCTGCAAAAGCAAAATTCAAGTGGTCCTTGATGCTTCAAGCTGCTGATTTTGAATCCTCGCCAGGCCCAAAAGAAAATTGGAAATGTCTGCTTGGTCCGGGGAGGTTCTCAACACCATAAACCATCCAAAACAATGCCAAAAACACGTGGGAAAAACCCCAATCGGGCAAACTGAGTGAAACTGAGCAATTTTAGAGATGTAGCAATCCTCGCCAATCCACAAATTGTTGCCCAGCACCTGTACTTCAAAAATTTGAGACTATCCCAAGTGAAAAAGTGGATTTGGAGTCCGGATGACGAAAAACTAGGCCCGAGAGTGGCCACCTAGTTCCTGCTGAAGCGCTGCAGAGAGATTTTAGTGGTGCAAATCTCATCCAAATCCAACATCGATGGTTTCTATGCGAAGCTCAAGAGTGTAGCTTCGAAACATGACCAAGGTTTTAGAAATCCGATATCATATGAGGAAGATATGATGCAGAGAAGTCGGGTACGTCACCGATGGAAAGTGAAAAACTTCATCTTCATGGATGGATGACTTTGGGAACTTCAAAACTGAGGGAATGAAGCTTTTTTGAATCACCTCCCAACCCATAACCCATCTCCACAGCCCATATTACATAGGTGCATGATCTCTTAACCAAAAGCTTGATCTATATCATCACTTTGATACTCCCAAGTTTAACAAAAAAACTCGAAATTTTCCAACTTTGCTTTGAACTTTCTGAAGCCTCGAAAGGAAAATGGAGATGTCTGCCGACTGAGAACTTATTCCATATACGGGAGCGTAGAGAGAGAATACAAACATATAAGAGATGTTAAAAGAGGGCTCACTTCATCCTAGAGGAGGGGAGGAGGGAGGAGCCCGTCGGCTGGAGCCCGTCGGCTGGAGCCCGCCGGCTGCTGCGCAGACTCTCCTATCGGTTGACTTGTTGACCGTATGTGTCCGTTCACCGTCTGTTCACTATTAGTGACTGTCCCAAGCACCGTCTGGCTCTGGTACTAGTGTTAAATTCCCGATGAAACCCTCATTTTGCCTTGTCCTACACTCACTTCAAAGAAGGTCGCCGGCGATAAACACGGAGATCGATGCTCTCGATAATCCCCCCAGCCGCGTGGTCACGTTCCATCTTAACTCTCTCATTCCACATACCCAAAATGGGTCTTAGTCAAAGGTCCTTCAATGAGTGCCACTTGGCACTCCTATGAGTATCACCCTTAACATGAATAAGCGGAGGGTCTCACCTCTAAGTCTTATTCATGCTAGATACTCCATGTGACACCTGGTTCGAATATTTCACCTGCTGGTTGTAACGGCCTACCGAATCTGGTCTAAACTACTATAGCTTGTGTTTCTATTGGTGTGATATGAACCATATTAGTCATTGGATTCTGTCGTTCTTTCTTTCTCTGATCATATTCTGCTGCATCTTTACAAAATCTTCTAATGTGGCTAAATTCACCACAAAAATAACAGCGAGGTGGTGGCAAATTAGTATTTTCCTGTGCTGGTCCTGCCTGCCAATGGTTTGCATTGTAGTTATTGTTTCTCTGTCCTCTGTAGTTCCGGTATCCCTGCTGCTGGTGGTTTCTCATTTGAGGAGGTACATAGTGATTGGCAGGCTTCCCTCATTCTTGTATAATTGCATTCACTGTTGTTGTTCCCTGTACTTTAGCATTGTATGCGCAGTTTTCGGTGGAATGTTCTGTCGTGTTACAGATAGCACAAAACAACTGGTTGAGGGCACAAGTGGCACTGGTATGCCATGAATTCTTGCACGTGGTGCAGTACATTTGTCTGGTCAGATCTTCTACAGCATTTTTACTTGTTTTTAACCATTCCACGTCTTCTGTAAATCCTCCAACCTTGTTTTCCAGCTGCAAAGCCATCGCAATCACTGCATCTAGCATAATAGCTCCCACACAGCGTATGATCATAATCTGTTTAAGTTGCGGAGTCAAACCATTGATAAACCATTGAGTGATAACGTCATTCGGTAGGTTGGCATGTGCTGGGGGTAATTGCCTCAAATGCGTTCTGAATAGGGTGGCATATTCCTGCACTGTCTGATTCATCTTCTGTCTATTGTTTTGCAGGTAATCAAAAATTTTGGTTGGATTCTACTTTAGCCTGAATCTCTGCAAAAATGCATCCCTTACTGCTTCATAAGTGCCAAAATGGTTAATATCATATTCCGTAAGCCATCTAGCTGCTTCATTAACCAATGTCGACTAGAATACAATAGCTTTATACGCCGGATCAGGTGGATGATTGAGCACTGCGTCACTTATCTCAAATGTGCGTACATGAGCGTCTGGGTCATCACCTGGGAATCCTCCAAATTTAGTGTACGTTACTCCTGTTGGAGTCGGCCGGGGTGGAAATAGATGTTGTTGTTGCTGTTGTTGTTGTTGTTGTTGTTGTTGTTGTTGTTGTTGTTGTTGTTGTTGTTGTTGTTGTTGTTGTTGTTGTTGTTGTTGTTGCCCACTCATCGTGCTGGCGATGGTATTGTGACTATCTTCTGTATCCCGAGGCTGAATATCTGAACCGTCTGAATCTGTGTCGTCAGTCTGTACACTTTCTGGCTTGCCAATATTGTTCAGTATGTTTCTGATTTCAGTTTCGAACAAGCTACCCTTCTCCTGGGTATCAGATGTAGGAGTACTTACTCCAAATAGCGGCGACTGGACTAAAGATCCACCAAGAAATGGTAAACCGTCACTGGAAGACTGTGAACTCTCAGCAACTGGTACCGAAATAACACCGGAAGGTGTCGAATTTTCACCAAAACAAGGTGCTTTTTCACCTTCACTAATTTCTTTGGCCAAGATGTTTCTATCCGCAGACTCTGGAGTCACTATTTCTTCGACAAACTGTGCCAGAATTGCACCGAAATCTGCCAGAAATGTAGTAAGTTCCATCGGAATACTGTTGGAATCACCTCTAACGTTCTTCACTTCCTTGGCAACTGAGTTAGACCTATCTGCGCTTCTACCTCCTGGAGGCGTCCTTAGCAAATTAGGTACCCAAGGTTGTGGGTACTTCGGATATGACTCACTGGATCGAGTAACCGGCATGTATCATCTTTTGTACTACTTGCGTAATAATACTGTCGATTCACAATCTATAGTCGCGTTTCTACAATCGATTTGCAACAATCTGATTTGTTGCCACCTTCCCACAGATGGCGCGAGTGTTAAACGCAGGACTAACTGTCAGTAGCACGTTTAAACGTTTATTGGGTTCTTGGGAGTGGAAGGGGTCTGTTAAAAAGAGGCCCTATACTTAGTTCCCAAACTAATCACTTCACACACAGCAATACACTGATGCTCCAAAACTCTATCAAGACTCCATTACACTTACAATCTTACAGTACTCAACCAAACTCTCCCAAAGTTAACGGAACACACTGCACCATACTATGCAGTATCGTGATACAGAGTTACTTGATGAACTCAAGAACTGTTCCGAATACAAAATATTGTAACACTAGAGACAATATCAGTAATTCAACCTTCACCAAAGAGGTACAAACAATCAAACAAAACCGAAGACACAGAAGAACTCAACAGTTTCAGACACACAGTACTGGGGGGGTCCAGTATGCAACTTAAGATGACCCTTATTGTAGCTTAACCTTTACCATATGAGGATAGACCTCAACACCGAAGACAACACAATACGACTCAGAGTTCTCAGAACACTACCGCAATTACACAGACTTCATCCAACAAGTTACAGCACCTTACAAGAAAGAGCGACACCACGATACGCATAATCGATAGAACAATCACAACCAAAACCCCGCAGAACAACTCGCTCAGACAACCAGTTTAACGATCAACTGAACGTCTATGTAACTCATGAATAGAAACAAGTATCAATAGACAACCAGACAGAACAAGAGTAGTATACTCAGAATTGCTCAACAGACACTACAGCAGCGTTCAGCTCAATCACCCAGACAGACAGTCTGGTGATCTCAACGAACGTCACTCCAGCGTCTCTTTTTCATTGCTTTATATAAAGATTACAAAGTATCGGTGTAACAACCTTTCGTGCGTGCGGAAACTGAAAGGATTTTGTCTTTACAACTTCCAATCCGGCGGTCGACTAACAGAGCTCATGTTGTGACCAAAAATACTTGGAGTTCCAATCTCCAATCCAACATCTGTGAATAGTATCTTCATCCACATTGCTTCTTGAGTAGCTATGGCAAGACCTCTGTATCTAGCTTGATGGAGAGTGTTAACCTCTAAAAGAACAAGCTATCCTTGGTATTAGACCACCTCTAGACCAAGAATAACTTTGGACTCCTCCTAATTTTGAAAATATACTTTCACATTACCAAGATTTTGACTAACTGTGAAGAAATCACTTTTCTGAAAAGTCTGCTGCAGATTAATCACTCATTGACTAATCAATCCTGTAAAGTTTTTTATAAAACTTTGTACAATACTTCTCCTAGAGATTACGCAACCTTTCCAAGTTAAATTTCTCAAAATGATTGAGTACACACTGAGAAATGTGTGAAACACTTTACCTATGTCTGAAACAGCTTCTCTGTAATGGTGACTTTGACACCTGCAACTTCTTAGCTACAGTTCTCCCAATGTTGAACCCGTTTGATCAAGATCTTTTAGCCATAGATGGCTTACCTTCCAACTTAGATTTTAAGCCCTCACTTGTGTAAAACTTTACACCACACACTGAGTAATGTTCATTTCACTGAACATGAAATCTGTGCCAGTTTTGTCGACTCTCAGACCATCTTCACATATGAATGTTCCTAAACTAAATTCTCTCAACCTGATCAAAATTAGTCTCTCAAATTCTAGCCATAGATAGATTAGCTATGGACTTAGATACGTGCAGAAGGATTTCTCAAAAGATTAAACACAGAAGGAGCAAACAGCAAAATATCGGGCGCAAGTTTTCTTGATTACTCAGAAAAATTACATCTAAGTGAAGTTGATGAATTCAACTCACTTCTCATGTGTCTAATGACACTTCCTACAACTGATTTCTCTCTTCCTATTCTCTATTCTCCTTCTGCTCTATTTGCCCCGATGTTTTTCCAAAGTATTTATAGATGAATATATACAAGTTTATGACTAGACAAAAGTATAAGTCAGCTAATGTACATATGTGTACATATCTTTGGATTTCTGAATATGTCCTTCCTTCAACCTTCTGAATTTGTTCTCTTCTTGACTCCTTGACTTCATTTCTTCATAATCCTTCAATTGATGATTGACATGCACCAACAGCTCCCCCTCAATCATTAATTGAGGTTCTTCTCTATCTTCTTGATTCCTGCCATATCCTTGAATCTTTGTAACTTTGGTCCATCTAGACTTTTTGTCATCATATCTGCAAGTTGATCTTTTGTAGGAGTGTGTATGACTTCAATCTCCTTATCAATGACCTTCTCTCTCAGAAAATGATACTGTATTTCAATATGCTTAGTTCTAGCATGAAACACAGGATTAGCTGCCAAGTATAGAGAACTCATGTTGTCTCCACAAACAATAGGAGTACGTTGAACCACATCAAAAACCTTCATAAGTGTCTTTAGCCATATTACCTCCTTTGCAGCTTCCACCATACCTTTGTATTCTGCTTCTGTAGATGACAAAGCAACTGTATGTTGCTTCTTAGAACACCATGAAATCAATTTGTCTCCTACATAGCACAAGTATCCATGTGTTGATCTTCTATCATCCACATTACCTGCCCAATCTGCATCACTATATATCTTCACTCTTGTATCAGAAGTAAATCCATAGTACAACCCTTCTCTGAGTGTACCCTTGATGTACCTAAGTACTCCTTGTCCTGCAATCCAATGTTCTTTTCTAGGACAATGCATAAATTGTGAAAGCACACCAACTGCATATGACAAATTAGGCCTTGTCAATGTAGCATAAATCAAGCTACCAACCAAACTTTGATAGAGTTTCATATCTCTGAACTCTTCTCCTCCAAACCTAGACAATTTATGGTTCACTTCCAAAGGTGTAGGTGCAATCCGGCAATCTTCCATTTTAAATTTGGTTAGCAAATTTTTAAGATACCTTTCTTGGGTCACATATACTCCATGTTGAGTATAAGAAATCTCCATTCCCAAAAAGAATGATAGGTTCCCCAAATCACTGATTTTGAACTCTTTCTCCATCTGCTTCTTGATCATCTGTATCCCTTTATCATCTGTTCCTGTAAGTATTATGTCATCAACATAAATACAAACATAAATGAATCCATCTTCACTTGCTTTGACTAGCAAGCTACTATCTGCCTTTGATGCTTGAAATCCAAGATCATTCAAGAATTTTACAAGCCTATAATTCCATGCCCTTGGGGCCTGCTTTAATCCATACAAAGCTCTCTTGAGCTTACACACATAATTTGGGTTCACTTGATCTTTGAATCCATCTGGTAACTTGATCTTTGAATCCATCTGGTTGCTCCATGTAAACTTCATCTGAAATATAACCATTCAAAAAAGCATTTTTAACATCTAATTGAGACAACTTCCAACCTTTGCAAACAGCAATTGCTATGAGGGTTCTGATGGTTGTCATTTTTGCCACAGGACTATAAGTCTCATCATAGTCCACTCCATATGTCTGTGCATACCCTTTCACAACAAGTCTAGCTTTGTATCTAGACACACTTCCATCTGCAAATCTTTTTGTTTTGTAAACCCACTTACATCCAATAATTTTCTGGCTATTAGGTTTAGGAACCAGATCCCAAGTCTGATTCTCTATCAATGCATCATACTCCTCTTGCATGGCTTCTTCCCAATTTCTCTTGCCTTTGGCTTCATCATATGTAGATGGATCTTCATATTCTTTTACTAAATAAGCATAATCTTTAGTAGTCAAGAATGAAGTGTCATAGCTATACCTTGTAGGTTGCCATTTGTGCCTAGATGACCTCCTAACTTCTGCACTTCTTGAAGTCTCTGGTTCATCACATTCTGGATCAAACCTTGGCCTCTCTTCAACTTCAACCTGTACTCATTATTCTCACTTTCATCAAGTAATTGAATCTTTGCTTTACCTTTTCTTTGATCCACTACTTCTTCATCATCTGCATGTACATTATATTTACCTGCATACCAAGTACCTTGTTCATCAAATGTAACATCCTTGGATACAAGAAATTGCTTTGTGGATGGACTCCACAACCTGTATCCCATTTGCTTATCATCATAACCAATGAATACATACTTTTCTGCCTTAGGCTCCAACTTATGCCTCAATTGAGATGGCACATATGCATATGCCAAACATCCAAATATTCTGCAATGATCCAAGGTAGGTTTCTTACCCCACCAAGCTTCATATGGTGTCATACCTTGCAAAGCTTTACAAGGCAATCTATTGACCAAATAAGTAGCTGTGTTTACAGCCTCTGCCCACAAATAATTTGGGCAATTCTTCTCTTTCATCATGGACCTTGCAAACTCAACAAGAGTCCTATTTCTTCTTTCTGCTACCCCATTTTGTTGAGGAGAGTACCTGCAAGTAACTTCTCTTTTTATACCTGCATTCCACAAGTAATCATTGAATTCATTTGAAAAATACTCTCCCCCTCCATCTGACCTTAGTCTCTTCAATTTTTTACCTGTAATCCTTTCTGCATATGCATGATAGTGTTTAAATGTATTAAACACTTCTGATTTTTCTTTAATCACATAAATTGTGATCCATCTGGTAGCATCATCAACATAAATGACATAATACCTTGAACCATTTATACTAAAATCCTTTGAAGGACACCACACATCTGTATGCACCAATTCAAGTCTTTCTGAATACATAAACCCATGCTTGGAATAGGATTGCTTATGAGCTTTACCTAATTGACATGCCTCACATCTGTATGTCATGTGTTGACCTACAATGTTAGGCAACCCAAGCACTGAATCATTGTTAATCATTTCTTTAATACCTCTTTCATTGAAGTGTCCAAGTCTTTTGTGCCAAAGATCCAATTCTGACACCTTCTGCTCTCCATATGTGAACATAGCATGTCCAACATTTCCTTGTACCTTCAATGTGAAGAGCCTTCCTTCTTTCTTTCCTGTAACAACCTGTTTATACCCTTGACTAGGGTCTTCAACATAAACTCCATCATTGGTGAACCTTACCTCATATCCTTTTTCCACAATTTGACCTACACTGATCAAATTCTTTGGGATTGTGGGAACATAAAGTACCTTACTCAGAAGAGTGCTCCCATCCTTAGCTTTGACTGAACCAATTGACTTTACCTTATGCTTTGTATTATCACCTGTCTGAACTGTATGATTAATTGCATTATGATCTAGGTCAGTCATCAAAGCAATATTTCCACTCAAATGATTACTACATCCTGAATCAATATAAAACACTCTCATGTCCTCATGTGAGGTTTCATATGTTGCATTCATAATGAGAGTCGAGTCCTCCTTCTGATCTGATGCATAGTTGTAGTAGGTGTTATTATAGGATTGATTTTGGAAGCTTCTTCCTCCACCTCTTCCAAAAGAATTCCTACCACCTCTACCTCTGAAATTTCCTCTCTGAAACCTACCACCTCTTGCTCTTTGATTAAAATTCTGATAATTACTATTATTCTGATTATTGTGCCAACAATCATGAGATAGATGATTGGTCTTACCACATATCCAACAAGCTCTTGCATTATCTTTGTTGTTTTTGCCTCTTCCTCTACTTCTGCCATTTCCTTTTCCTCTTATGAAATTTGCTTGGTTTGAAGTACCTTCTTCTTCACCTGATTGTTGCTTCCCTTTGTTAGCTTTCTTCTTGTCTTTAGAGTACATTGCATGACCTGCACTCTTATCAACATCTCCTTTGATATCATTCTCAAAAGTTAGCATATGACCTAACAATTTATTCAAATCAGGAGTAAAGTGATCTAATGAAAGTTCTGTAGATAAAATGAAAGGCTTCCACTTCTCATCTCCTCTTAGCCCTGTGAGAATTTGTCTTACCAATTTGTCTTCTTCAATATCTTCATCCACTGCACCTAGAGAATCTGCAATATCCTTCATCTTTGTCACATAATCAGAGATTGACTGTGAGGCCTTCTTCTTGAAGGTAGTAAATTCTACCCATAGTGAAGCCTTCCTTGATTTGGTTGTGTTTTGGAAATGCTCCTCCAAAGCATTCCAAATGTCACATGCACTTTCAAGTCCTCTAATGTGAGGAAGCAAATAGTCATTGACCGCCATGTAGATTATGCTTCTTGCTTGAGCATCCTTCTTCATCCAATTCTTCAAGTCTGCAAGCTCCTCCCTAGTTGGAACACTAGGATCTCTGAATTCTGGCTTTTCTTCATCTCCTGTGATGTATCCTATCAGATCTTTGCTCATAAGATGAGCTTCCATCCTCATAGACCAAGCTGGATAGTTCTCTCTATCCAACTTTTCAATTTGGAGACTATCCCCCATTATTTCTTTACCTGTATTGTCAACTCTTTAATCTTTATGAGAATTAAATGTACCTTGACTTTGAATCTCACTCCTTCTGATCCTTTTGATAGCTTCAATGTATCTACCTTCAAGTTTTTCTTCAACCTTTATCCTTTTGCACCTTCAAGATGTAAAGATTTGTATTTCTGCAGTAGTCGGAGTCTTCTTCACTTCAATTTTGACACAACCTGCTCTGATACCACTGATGGAGAGTGTTAATCTCCAAAAGAACAAGCTATCCTTGGTATTAGACCACCTCTAGACCAAGAATAACTTTGGACTCCTCCTAATTTTGAAAATATACTTTCACATTACCAAGATTTTGACTAACTGTGAAGAAATCACTTTTATGAAAAGTCTGCTGCAGATTAATCACTCATTGACTAATCAATCCTGTAAAGTTTTTTATAAAACTTTGTACAATACTTCTCCTAGAGATTGCGCAACCTTTCCAAGTTAAATTTCTCAAAATGATTGAGTACACACTGAGAAATGTGTGAAACACTTTACCTATGTCTGAAACAGCTTCTCTGTAATGGCGACTTTGACACCTGCAACTTCTTAGCTACAGTTCTCCCAATGTCGAACCCGTTTGATCAAGATCTTTTAGCCATAGATGGCTTACCTTCCAACTTAGATTTTAAGCCCTCACTTGTGTAAAACTTTACACCACACACTGAGTAATGTTCATTTCACTGAACATGAAATCTGCGCCAGTTTTGTCGACTCTCAGACCATCTTCACATATGAATGTTCCTAAACTAAATTCTCTCAACCTGATCAAAATTAGTCTCTCAAATTCTAGCCATAGATAGATTAGCTATGGACCTAGATACGTGCAGAAGGATTTCTCAAAAGATTAAACACAGAAGGAGCAAACAGCAAAATATCGGGCGCAAGTTTTCTTGATTACTCAGAAAAATTACATCTAAGTGAAGTTGATGAATTCAACTCACTTCTCATGTGTCTAATGACACTTCCTACAACTGATTTCTCTCTTCCTATTCTCTATTCTCCTTCTGCTCTATTTGCCCCGACGTTTTTCCAAAGTATTTATAGATGAATATATACAAGTTTATGACTAGACAAAAGTATAAGTCAGCTAATGTACATATGTGTACATATCTTTGGATTTCTGAATATGTCCTTCCTTCAACCTTCTGAATTTGTTCTCTGCTTGACTCCTTGACTTCATTTCTTCATAATCCTTCAATTGATGATTGACATGCACCAACATAGCTTGCGTAGAAGAGACTACAACTATGGGTTGCATCTTGGATGACCATGAGACAAGTTTTGAACCTGCAAAAGATATCTTGAGACAAGTTTTGAACCTGCAAAAGATATCTTGAGGTGCTCCTTTTGTCTTCTTTGGAGCCATCCCAATCTACATCAGAGAACAATTACAAACTTAAATTAGATACATAAGGGTAGTATAACCCCTCATTCATGGTCCCTTTGATATATATGAGTATCCTCTTGGCAGCTTCCATGTGAGGTTTCTTGGGTGAGTGCATAAATTGACTTAGCACACTCACACTATAACATATATCAAACCTTGTCAATGTGGCATAGTTCAAAGTACCCACAAGACTTTGATAACCTGTCACATCTTCTATGATTTCACCTTCATGTGAGCTCAATTTATGATTAACCTCCATTGAAGTACCTACAATCCTGCAATCTTGCATCTTGAATTTTGCCAACATGTCAGTAATGTACATTCTTTGAGTGAGAAACAAACCATGGTCTTTGTAGACAACTTCCAATCCTAGGAAGTAGGTAAGTGAACCCAAATCACTTATCTTGATCTCTTGTCTCATCTATTCTTTGGTTCTCTTCATGCCATCTGTATCATTTCCTATAAGTATAATATCATCTACATACACATACAAATAGATGACTTCAGAATTACTCCTTTTTATGAATACTGATGGATCTGCCTTGCTAGGTTAAAATCCTTTAATCCTGTAACAATGAGACAAGCCTGTGATTCCAAGCCCTTGGGGCTTTTCTGAGTCCATATAAAGCTTCATTAAGTCTACACACATAATCAACATATATGTGATTCTCAAAACTAGATGGTTGTGTCATACATACCTCTTCTCTTATCCATCCATTAAGAAATGCATTTTTTACATCCAATTGAAGTATCTTCCAATTCTTGGAAGAGGCAAGACTAAGCAAAACCCTAATAGTAGGCATCTTTGCCACAAGAGAGAAGGTCTCCTCATAATCAATTCCTTGAGTTTGTGCAAAGCCTTTTGCCACAAGCTTTGCCTTATACCTGTTAATAGAGCCATCTGAGTTCTTCTTCAATTTGTAGATCCATCTTGAGCCTATCACTTACATTGATGGAGACTTGGGAACCAAGTCCCAAGTTTTATTCTCCCCAAGAGCTTCAATTTCTTCTTCCATTGCATGCCTCCATTCTGATTTCTTCTTTGCTTCTTCAAATGAGGGTTCCTCTTGATTTATGTCATGTGCTAGATAGAATGAATGTTTAGTGACTAAAGAAGTATCAAACCCATACCTTTCTGGTTTTCTTTTCTCCATCATGGACCTTCTTAGGCCATGATGTGATGATTCTGCCTCTTGTCCAAGTTCCTGCATTTTCGCTTTAGCTTTAGACTTCCACATTTTGAGTTTTTCATACTAAGTTGCTTCATCATCTTTTGAGGTATCCTACTCTTCAATTTTAGGAGGATTATCCTTAACAAGTTTTGGAAAATCTTCTTCAAGATCATAAGGTAAGTTGACCTTTCTACATGAGTTTTCATACCAAGAACTATTCTCATCAAATACTACATCTCTACTCACCAAGAATCCTTTGGTTGTTGGGTTGTATAATCTGTAGCCCTTTTGATGTCATATCCAATGAGTACACACCTTTCTGCTTTGGGATCCATCTTGCCTCTAACGTGTGAAGGAACATGAGCATAAGAAATACATCCAAAAAACTTACAATGATCCAAGCTTGGTCTTCTTCCATTCCAAGCCTCATATGGTGTCATGCCATCAAGTGATCTTGAAGGTAACCTATTAATCAAATAAGTGGTTGTGGATACAGCCTCAGCCCATAAGTAATTAGGTAAGTGCTTCTCATTTAGCATAGACCTCATAGCTTCAACAATTGTCCTATTCCTTCTTTCTACCACTCCATTTTGCTCAAGAGTGTACCTTGTAGTGATCTCTCTTTTGATTCCTCTTTCTTGAAGAAAGGAGTCAAATTCATGGGACAAATATGCTCCCCCTCCATCTAACCTTATCCTTTTTAATTTTTCACCTTTTTGATTCTCCACAAGAGCCAAATATATTTTGAAGCAAGAAAAGACTTCATCTTTGTGTTTCATAAAATATAATATAGTCCATCTACTGCAATCATCAATGAAGGAGACATAATACCTTGATCCAAATATTTAAGCATCCTTGCTAGGTCCCCATACGTATGTATGAACCACATCCAAGAGATCTCCATGCATATATCCTTTCTTCATGAAGGGTAACCTGTGAGACTTTCCAAATTGACATGCACTGCATTTATAAATCATATGTTGCTTTGATAAATTAGGGATTCCAAGTACACTTTGGTCTCTGCAATCTGCTTTAGTGATCTTTCACTAATATGTGTTAACCTCTTGTGCCATACTTCCAATTTTGTGAGTATCTGACTACCATAATAAAGAGAGCAATGTTTCTAGTGTCTTGTAATTCAAATGTGAACAATCGACCTGTCTTTTCACCTTCTGCAATTCTCATGAATCCCTGGCTTGGATCCTCAACAAATCTTGTGAGCCTGACTTGCAACCCTTTCTCTACTATCTATCCAGCACTTATCAAATTCTTTGTAATGGTAGGGACATAGAGTACCTTACTGAGTAGGTTGATGTTTCCATCAGATGCTTTGACATTTCCTATTTTCTCCACAAGGTTTCTTGTATCATCTCCTGTTTGTACCTCATGCTTATTCCTTGGATCTTCTAAATCTAATAGGAGTGCCACATTTCCTGCCACATGATTGGAGCAACCTTAATCTATGTAGAAAATATGCTCATCCGATTTACCTTGTGGCATAGCCATATTCATGATTAGCAATGAGTCCTCTTGATTTGAGTCTTTTGTGTAGTTATCGAAGTCTCTTCTGCCCCTATTGCCTCCTTGATAGTTTGAATGGTTGTAATTGTTGTGGTTGCCATGGTGATTGTTGAATCTTCCTCTTGAGTAGCCATAGCTTTCTCTATTGTATCCTCAGCCTCTTTGATTCCTAGAATTCTTAAAGCAATTTTCAGTTTTATGATTAGTTAATCCACAAATAGAGCATTAACTAGAGTCTTGGGATCTCCCCCTACCTTGTCTTCCTCCTTTGCTTCTACCTCTACCATGTCTTCCTCTACCTGCATAGTTAGCTTGATGTGTACCTACTTCATCATCCACTTTCTTTCCTCTTCCTTTGTTTTCTTTGGACTTGCTTGTATTAGTATACAAGGTAGAAGATTCGTTACCTTTGGAGCTTTCTCCATTCTTGATAAGCTTGGCCTCTTGAGTAAGTAGTTGTCCTATGAGTGTTGAAATCTGGTACATGCATATCCATGTATAGATCCATAGCTATGGTGAATGCTTCCCACTTGTCATCTACCTTCAACCCATTGATGACTTGCCTTACAATTTGCTCTTCTTCTATTACCTCTCCAATGCTTCCCAACTGATCTGCTACGTCCTTGAGCTCTGTGACAAAATCAGCCACATTTTGTTTGGGAGATTTCTTAAGAGTTGTAAAGTCCAACCATAGTTGATGTTTCTTGGCCTTTTTACTTGAAGAGAAGAAGGCTTCAAGTGCATTCCACACTTCATGAGATGTTTTACAACTTCTAATCTGAGGCAACAAAAAATCTGAAATAGATTTGAGGAGATAAGACCTTGCAAGTGCATCCTTGGAGCACCATGTGCTCAATCTTTCTTGATCTTCTTGTGTAGGTTGACATTTGTTCATGAAACTTGGCATAACTTCATCTCCAGATATATAACCATATAAATTCCTACCTTGAAGATAAGCTTCCATCCTTAATGACTAGG
Source organism: Ceratopteris richardii (assembly GCA_020310875.1). Classification (NCBI taxonomy): domain Eukaryota; kingdom Viridiplantae; phylum Streptophyta; class Polypodiopsida; order Polypodiales; family Pteridaceae; genus Ceratopteris; species Ceratopteris richardii. Next base: position 74,985,108 of record CM035424.1, on the reverse strand, counting down.
CTGAGTAGTTACCTCTATCCAATTTCTCAATTGATGAAGGAAATCCATCTACCATGTAGGACAACCTTGCTCTAATACCATTGTGAAGAGATAGATTTGAACTTGGAGAAGATGAAGTGGTGCTGCAAAAACTTTGCACTACACTAGCCAAATGAACTCCAGAGATATGTGGTGGGCCCTTTTAGCTTGCCAAAGGGGTATAAGACACCCTATGTACCTTGGAAGATCACTCTCAAAAATATAAATCAAAATAGATAGGCAAAAGTTGAATCAAGGGTAAAAAAATTGCTATTTTGGTTTATACACATGTCCAATGTTTTGAACAATTCTCTAGCCACAGCAACAATTAGCTTAATTCCTTTTGGGGAACTCTTTTTAACTTAGTAAGCTAAAAATCAAGAGTGATTTAATAAAAAATGATGTACTACATAAGGAGAAAAGAGTTTATCAAGTTATAGCACCATCTCAATTTTCACAGGCTGTAGCACTCCTTAGACCCGTAAGCAAAGAAATGTTAATATCTCGAGATTTCAATAGGCAATTCTTATGAAATTTTTTAGGCATATACTAGATAGTATGCTGATTCTATCAAGCTTTAAATCATGGAAAAGGATGAACTACACACGGAGAACAAGTTTTGAGAAAATGACTATTCTGATGGAGTGCTGACAAAGAAGTAAAGTATGATGAGATATAGGCAACTTCAAATGAGCATAGCTCACGATTGAAAGACTCAATTGCAATGAAAATTTGTGAGTATATAGAAGAATTAAGGAGCAAACTTTATCAACTTAAATCACTGAAAAATTATGGATCACCCTCAAAGAAATCAACTCTGAAAACTCACTAAAAAATTGAGAGGTATGATAGTGAACAGTATACTCACAAAAGCATGAAGATATGAACTCAAATGATCAAGAAAATGAATGTATATTGATTTTAAAGTACACTGGGCTTACTGATACATATGTGTGCCTTGAACCTACACTTTGATATCGCATAAAGCTCTGCTCATGGAGACCATGTATATATATAGTGATCTTTGGATCCAAGATTTGAATTTGAATCTTGCTCACCTAAAACGAATCTCCTATCTTTTAGTGATTGATTGATTCTCCAACCACTTCAATCACAAATTTGTGGCTTCTCGTTCCTTTTTTCATCAAGTGGGCTCAACCACTTTAGATGCTTTCACTTTTACATCAAGTAAAGACTTCAAAAATTACAAGAGATAGTTCGCAAGTGAACTCATGCATTGTCTTCACTTTAAAGCTTCTCCTATGACCTTGTGAGACTCAAGCCAATACTTAGGCTTGCCATAGACTTGCTCCAACACTTAAGAGTCAAACCAAATGCCTCAAACTTGATGAAAAAATCCTGAACTTGTTCAACTCTTAACAATTGTTTGAACTCGGCCACATGATCTTAAGGATCTCTTGTCCTGTCAAAATAGTTCTTCATTGCCTTGACCACTTGAGAGGGTCTAAGGGTTTTTGGGTGCTCGTGGGGTCAAGGCAATGGAAAACCATGTTCAGCTCTTTGATGCCTATGTGCTTGATGTCTCTTTCTTTCATGCCTTTCACCTTCCAGTCTTAATCTGTCTCTACCCACATTGTGTGTAAAGCTTACCTCAGGTTTCTCTCTAGTTCTTCCCCTCTAGGTTTCATGAGCCTGGGATGATCCTTCTCCTTGGAGGCCATGGGAAACATTAGATCTTGGTGGAGGAAAAATCAATTTGCCTGGCAAGTGTATGCATGCTTTCCATGCTCTTTTACCAAGAACATTTTCTTCGATGTGTTATCCAGGTAGACAACTTTGTCGAGTACCTCTGGATCCTTGAACTTGTAGATGGTGACTATTGGGCTAGGTTGATCTGGCTTGAATCTCCAAAAGACTTCCTTTGTTTCTCTATTGAAGAATAGTTCTATGCTTTTTTTGTCTTCAAGAATCCAATCTGGAGTGATCACTCTGGTCAAGACTCACTTACCTCTAGGAGACTTGGGTTCTCGACCTACATCCCCTTGCTCTAGGTATCCTATTTTATTCTTAGCAATGATGTTTCCAAACTCATTTGTCCTATCTGGTAAGCTCGTAACCACATACATGATTCCTTGTTTATCAATATATGAACCCTCTTCGAATTTGACCACTAGATATTCAAGTCCAAAGGGTTGACTAGGATTTTTGATTTGGAACATTGATCACCTCATGCCATCCTCATATATGTGAGCACCTAATCGGTTGGTCCTAATATACTCCAATTGCGTCTTATAAGGACCTTCTGGTGTTTGTGAATAGGCACTCCCTAAGCCACCTGCAGGTCTCCCCATGTTGAAAGACATTTTTGAATCACATGTGTTTGAACTTAGTACGTAATGATAACCACTTAGTTGTTGTGCCCAAGACCTAGTTGTATGGTTGACACTAGCCTCAAAAGATCTAATGCTTTGTCTATCCTTGCTTAGGTGTCTACCTGATCTCAGGTTCATAAGCTTTGTCTTCCGGTCCCAAAATTACCCTTTGTATTGCTCAAAATCCTTTGGAGTCCCCCTTCGTTTCCTAGTCCCACCTGAGGTTCAACTTCAATATTATATCTATAACTCCACATATTAGTTTTACCATAATCAATTTCTTTGTCGTACTCAAAAAGAGCTTTCCAATGAGCCCAACATCACTCCAAACAGAGTTCGTATGAGAAAGTTATGTCCAATCAAGATTCTCGGGGTCAAAATAGGCAAACAGGACCTCTCAGAGAATCATGATTTTTTGCAAATCAAGCAGCTAGAAATTCGTGTTTTTTTATCATAGAATCTCGATTCTCTCAAAATCCACTCCAAAGAATCGCGACTTTCCCAAAATCTTCCAAGCAGAGAATCGCGACTTTCTTCCAAGAAATCACGACTTTTTCAAAAGCACTAAGTCCAAAGAATCGCGACTTTCTTCCAGAGAATCATGAATTTCTCAAAATGCCCAAATCCAAAGAATCGCGAATTTCTTCCAAAAAATCACAAATTTCTAATAGGAAATCGTAAATTTCTCAAATTTTCTCAAGTTCAGAGATTCGCGAATTTCTAGCATGGAATCATGAATTTCTCAAAATCACCAAATCTAGGAAATCGCGAATTTCTTCCAGAGAATCACAATTTTCTCGCATTTTCCCAAGTCCAGAGAGTCACGAATTTCTCAGCAGAGAGTCACGAATTTCTCAGCAGAGAATCGCGAATTTCTTCTAGAGAATCGTGATTTTCTCAAATTTTCCCAAGTCTAGAGAGTCGCGAATTTCTAGCAAAGAATCGCGAATTTCTTCCAGAGAATTTCTCAAATTTTCCCAAATCCAGAGGGTCACAAATTTCTAGCAGAGAATTGTGAATTTCTTCTAGAGAATCATGATTTTATCAAATTTTCTAAGTCCAGAGAATCGCGGTTTTCTTGAATGCACTAAATCCAAAGAATCGCAAACTTTTGTAGAGAATCACGATTTTCTCAATATGCACTTCCAGAGAATCGTGATTTTCTCACTTTCACAGACTCGCGATTTTCTCAAAAAAATTAATTGGGAAAATTTTAATTTTTCAAAGAATCATGATTTTTTGAGAAAGTTGCGATTTTCTGAGCTTTTATGCAGGAATTTTGAATTTTTTTGCCGAGTCTAAAATGTGCAAAAAAGCATGAAAAACACAAGCGCAAGCACTTCCTAGCTCTTTCTTACACTCCCACACATGAGAAATGATGTGAAAATGGTGAAAACGCACTAAAAATGAAAAACAAAATCTATGAAGATGAAGATGGTGATGATGGTGATAGTGATGATGAAGATGGAGAAGAAAAAATAGAAAAATAATAAAAAATGACTATTTTTTACCTTCCAAATGCCGCAAATCCATGATCTTACCATCACAACGCTTGTCCTCAAAGCTCTCTCCCTGGCAACAGTGCCAAAATTTGGTGTAGCTCAAGCATAAGCACCACCTCCTTTACTTGTCAATCCATGGAGACATGAGGACTGGTATGAAGACCATGAGCATGTGAAGGCACAAATGTGTGAGTGAGAAGCACATTAGCATGCACACACATACACACATATGCACACAAGGCAAGATCAAAGAGAGGAACAATGGAAAGCTTCAATTGCATAAGAACTCTCTTACAAAAGCTCTATTCTCTAACCAACCAACCTAAAAAATGAGCTCTCTACTTTTATAGTTTTTTTACTAGTTTTGGCCCTATCGAGACCTAGTGTCTAGCCTAGTTAAAAATTAGGCTCCAGGGCTTATGTGAGGGCTCAAACGGAGTCTAAAAATTATGAAAATTGGTAGGATGATACTTCTAATACTCCTCAAGCTCAAGGACTCCTCCGCTTGAAAAAAATGAAATTACAAAAATATGAAATGGTATTTACAATGGCTTTTAGTGATGAAAATCACTATTTTTATAGAGATTCCTTCTAAAAATTTGACATGTACTTCTTGGAGCTCCCTACTTGCTCCTTCTTCTTGTTTGTCCACTTCTTTGACATGTTCTTGTACCTTGTTCCTGACCTTGAGTGCTAACAAAGTTCATCAAGGATCCTTGTCACAAGTGTAAAATATAAGAAATTGCAACATTCTACTTACACAAAAAGGAAATACAAGCATGCACACACACACCTCACTCTCACACTCAAAGACGAAATACAAGAATGCACAAATTCTAAGAGTAAAAGAGTTCTTCCATTCAGCTCAACGTGAACCAAAAGCTCCCTTCCCAAAAATGAGCTTCTATATTTATATCATAAGTTGTTTTCCCCATGTGCTCTTATGACTAGTAAAAAAAGGGAGCATATGTTTAACCACCATATCATAGGATATCGTCCCAAATCTCCTCATATCTCAAAAATGGGCATGGGATTTTTACTACATTGTATTTTGCCTTTTTCTTACAAACACCAAAAAGTGGGATTTATTTACAAGCCTCCATACCATAGTGTTGGAGAATTATCAAAAAGTGTCCTAATAGGGGTTTCTCATATGAAACTCTAAATATATACAAAGAGGGGTATTTTCATGATCAAAGGATGGTTCCCATGCACAAAAGAGAATGTGTGCATGCCCTATAACCCAACAATTTTCAATGACTTTGTTCAAGAAGTGTGTACCTCTATCACTTACTAACTCTATTGGTAACCTCTATTTGGTGAACACATTCTTAAGAACTTAGCTATTGTTTGAGCATCATTCTTCGTTGTGGCTTTTACTTCTACCCATTTGGTTAGATAGTATGTGGCAATGCTAATGTATTCAGCATGTGAACTCTTAGCTGGAGGATTAATAGGACCTATAAAATCTATTCCCCACTTAGAGAATGCATGTCCTCCCATCATGGGCTTCAATGGCATCTCATCTTTACGATCAGGTACTGAGTTCATTGACAAATATCACACCACTTCACACAAGTATGTGCATCCATGTGAAGTGTTGGCCACTAGAGACCTATGAATAGAACTGCCTTAATCACACAGTCTAGTTTAAAATGTCCTGCTGCCACACCTTGGTGAGCAGCTTCTAAGATCTTAAGATATTCACTCTCATGGACACACAATCTTATGTATCTGTCTCTTCCACTCTTGTATAAATTATCTCCAATGAAAGAATAGTCTAGTGCTTCTTGTTCTTCTTTTTTTTGTAGCCAATGTCAAATCTTGAGGGAATGTTTTTGTCCTCAAATCTGGTGCTAAAGACACTTGATTCCAATGGTGGTCTAACCGTACAAATTGGGCATTCCTTGAACATCCTATGGACATCTCCTTCCATTGTTAGCCAATATACACCTAATCTTCATAGAGTCTATAGGGTTCGGTGTTTAGAGTGATGTTGCTCATCTGAAACTGCTTGAGGGGACTCTCCTGAAGTTAGTCTAGAAAGGTGATATGACCTAAGGTGAGTCCTACCTTTCCTAACCATAACTTCAAAGGCAAATTCCATTAGTAAGAGGAACCATCTTACTAATCTACCAGTATTTCAAGGTTTTTTCACTAGATAAAGTAATGCTTGATGGTCTATAAAAAAATTAAATCTATTTGCAAGCAAATAATGTCTAAACTTTTTAATTGCATATACCATGCCTAACCCTTCTCTTTCAGTAGACCGGCTATAATTTTGCTCAGCTTTATTCAATTGTCTACTAGCATAAGCAATGGGAAGATCCATAAGCAATGTGGTCAAGATTGGTGCTAAACACAATTGTTGCTTAAACTCATTAAAGGAGTGTTCACATTCTTGTGTCCACTCAAAGTTAGTCAAAAGGGTGTACAGAGGCTTTGCAATGTTTTCATACATATGAATGAAACATTGATAATAGCCACAATGCCCCATGAAAGCTTGTACTTCCTTGACATTCTTTGGCCTAGTTAGCTCTGTAATAGCTCTAACTTTATCCTTGTCCATGGATATTCCATTCTTTGAAACTATGTATCCTAGAATCTTGCCTTGTCTGACCATAAAAACACACTTTTCTAGGTTCGCGTAGAGTTGATATTCTCTACATTTGTCAAAGATTTGTCTTAGCTCAGGTGTATATGTTTATCTAATGTTGGAATGAGCACATAGATCATCAACATAGACTTCCAAGTTTTTACACAAGACTCTTTAAATACATGACACATCAACATTTGGAAGGCCGCTGCATTGGTGAGACCAAATGGCATTACCCGAAAAGCAATAATGCCCCATTTTATGGCAAAAACCATCTTATGCTAGTCTTCTAGGCAATGGCCACTTGATTTTAGCTAGAGAACCCATCAAGGAAGTTGTATACTTCCTTTCTTGCTACTCTTTCCAATAGTTGCTCAATGATAGGAAGCAAATAACTATCTCTAATATTGGTTGCATTAACCTTCTTCAAGTTAATTCATACATGTAACTTGCCATTCTTTTTTGGCATGACTATGATGGGGGATACCCATTCAATGTGCTCAATCTCATAGATAAATCTAGCTTCTACAAATCAATCTATCTCTTCCTTGATCTTCGCTGCATAATTTTCATTATAGGTGTATGGCTTCTGCTTGGAGGGTTTGGCTTCTGAGGTCCTGGGAATTCTATGTGAGCATATGTTAGGGTCTACACCTTTTAAGTCCTTATAACTCCATACAAACACATCTCTATATTCTCTTAATAAGTCAATAGACTACTTAGTCCAGTCTTGTCTTATGTACATGCATCATTTTTCACCTTCTTCTATGGTCACAATAATTTTTTTAGTTTTCTCTTTGTTATCATAGGTCATTCCTATGAGTGCTTATCGTTTAAGCATCCTCATCATGACTTTCCTATACTCGACGTCATACATCTTAAAATTTTGAGGAACCTCAAACAAAGATTGTCCCTCTTCTAGTGGGAGTTCTCTCTTCTTTATTTTCTTACCTTCACTCTTGGTGGTTACCTGTGTGGTTAATCTCAAATCATTCGTAAGCTCTTCTCGTCCTTGAGGGTGAGCTTCTACATACATGTATTCCTCTTTTGACACACACAAAGGATCCATAATAATTTATTCTAAATCCAAGTCACTTGTTTATTCAAGTTCATCCATATTAAACTCACACTCTTCAATAACCGAATCACACATGATTGGTTCAATAGTGAAGACTGAAAAGTCATATCCATCTTCATCACAGTGTGGTGTCCATTGTTCTTCATTGATAGTGACATCCATTGTGTCTAGGATTTCCACCTAACCATGAGGCTCAAATTCTTTGTCCAAAAATGCTACAGGTGTATAGGCCAAGTCTCTAATTGATCTATATGTTTCCTTTGCACCCACCTCTCTAGCATTTTCTCTTTTCTCTTCTTCCACTGCAACTTTGCACATCCACAAGTGAGTGTCTTCATGGATCCATGAGGATTCAGATCCTATGGAGTGTACTAGATCTGTGTCATCGATTGCTCTATGGATAGGATTCCACTGTATAGGGCGCACGTCTCTATGAGACTAGCCTTTAAGATTGACTTTAGTTGTCACACCTAAGTGTTGCAAATACAAGCAATTGGTTCCCCAATCCTGCACTACCTGCAATTGTCTCATGAATGGTCTTCCCAAAATCATCTCATAGGCCTCGTTTTTTCTAAAGTCACATATGGCAAAAGTGTGCTCAAACTCTACACCACAAGTAGTGAGATTTTTCCCTTCTAGCAATCCTAAGGGTCTCTCTATGTGACCATCGGTCATCTGCAATTTCATTCTTGTTGGCATGAGTGTTGGTTTGCCCCAACGCTTCCATAGAGAAGTGATAGCAATGGCAACTCCTGTCTCTGAGTTCGAAATAGCCTTGGTTGTGTAACCATGATGAGTGATAGGTAGATAGGTGTCTCCTTCTTCTCCTTTGCTCATATCACCTATCTTATCCAAAGGTATTTCTAGCATTGCTCGATGTGATCCTACGTGGGAAGGAGATTTAGCTACTTCTGGCACTTGATTGGCTATGTGCTTCCAGAATTCTAGCCTAACTTGAGTAGCTCCTCTAAAGTGAGATTGCACTACACTTTAGTGTTCTTGGACTTTGACACCTGCAACTTCTAATGCATGGTTCTCCCAAACTACAACCCATTTAATCAAATGCTTTTAGCCATAGATGCCTTACCTTTTAACTTAGATTTTGACTCCTCATTTGTGTAAAACTTTACACTATGCACTGCGATCTGATCGATTCTTTGACCATCGAGATTGCACCTGTTTCAGAAGACACTCATCACTTCTTCACATTTACACATAATTCTCTCAACCTGTTTACAATTAGACTCTCAAATCTTAACAATAGAAGCATTAACTATGGAATTAGACATCTACAAAAGGATTCTTGAAATGATCAAACACAAAAGGAGAACATATCGAAATATCGGGTGCAACTTTTCTTTTTACTCAAAAAACTTTACATCTGAATGTTGAGAGAGATCTTCCTCATTTCAAAAATTGCCTAATGACCCTTAAAACATCTAAGTCTTCTCATCTCATGCTCTCTCATACTTGCCCCAACATTCTACTTGTATATATAGGCATATATGTACAAGCTCATGAGCATAACAAAGGTATAAGTGATCTAACTACAAGTTTAATATACATATGTATACAAGTCTTCATTTCCTAAATATTCCCTATTTTCAAACTTCATTTGTTAATCTTTTCTTCATCTTTCGACTTCAAGCCTTTATCCAAGACATCAATTGATGGTTGTGTAGATTTGTTCCATCTAAGCTTTTGGTTAGCATATTTGCAATCTGATCTTTTGTTGAAGTATGTATGACTTCAATCTCTTTATCAATCACCTTCTCTCTTAAGAAGTGATATTGAATCTCAATATGTTTAGTCATGGCATGAAAAACAAAATTAGTAGCTAGATACAATGAACTCATATTATCTCCATGAATAGTGGGTGTACTCTAAATGATGTCAAAACTCTTCATGAGAGTCTTCAACCATATGACTTCCTTTGCAGCTTCAACCATGCCTTTATACTCTGCCTCTGTAGATGATAAAGCAACTATATGTTGCTTCTTAGAACACCAAGAGATTAACTTATCTCCCACATAACACAAGTATACATATGTTGATCTCCTATCATCAGGATAACCTGCCCAATCTGTATCACTATATATCTTGATGTTTGTATCTAATGTAAAACCATAATACAAACCTTCCTTGAGTGTATTCTTTATATATCTCAACACTCTTTGTCCTGCAACCCAATGTTCTTTCCTAGGACAATGCATCAACTACATATGACAAATCAGGCCTAGTTAAGGTAGCATAGATTAGACTACCAACCAAGCTTTGATATAACTTCATATCCTTGAATTCTTCTCCTCCATATCTACTCAATTTATGATTCGCCTCCATTGGAGTAGGTGCTACCCTGCAATCTTCCATTTTTAACTTGATTAACAAATTCTTCAAATACGTTTCTTGACTCACATACACTCCATGTTGAGTATATGAGATTTCCATGCCCAAGAAATATGACAGGTCTCCCATGTCACTAATCTTCAACTCTTTCTCCATTTGTTTCTTGAGGCTTTGTATGCCCTTCTCATATGTACTTGTAAGAATTATGTCATCAACATATATGCACATGTAAATGAACCCATCATCACTTGCTTTAACAAGCAAGCTACTATCAGCTTTAGATACTTGGAAACCAAGCTCCTTCAAGAACTTCACAAGTCTATAATTTCATGCCCTTGGGGCCTGCTTCAAACCATACAAAGCTCTCTTGAGCTTACATACATATTCTGAATACCTTTTATCTCTGAACCCTTGTGGTTGCTCCATGAAAACATCATCTGAAATATAACCATTAAGAAAAGCATTCTTCACATTTAATTGAAATAATCTCCAACCTTTACATGCAGCAATGGCTATGAGTGTCTTGATGGTTGTCATCTTTGCCACGGGACTATAGGTCTCATCATAATCTATACCATATTTCTAAGCATATCCTTTCACAACAAGTCTGGATTTATACCTTGACACACTTCCATCTGCATACCTCTTTGTTTTGTAGACCCATTTGCATCCAATGATCTTCTGACTATTTGGTTTAGGAACCAAATCCCATGTCTCATTCTCCATCAATGCATCATACTCTTCCTGCATAGCTTTCTCCCAATTTTGCTTACCTTTTGCCTCTTCATATGTAGAAGGGTGTTCATCTGCTTTCACCATATAAGCATAATCCTTAGTAGTCAAAAAAGAAGTGTCATCACTATACCTTGTAGGTTGCCATTTGTGTCTTGATCACCTTCTGAGTTCTCCACTTCTTGACCTGTGATTCTTTCTGCATACACATGATAATGTTTAAATGTATTGAATACCTCTGATTTATCTTTGATCACATATATAGTGATCCACATGGTAGCATCATCAACATAAATCACATAATATCTTGAACCATTTATACTAAAATCCTTTGATGGCCCCCATATATCTGTATGTACCAGTTCAAGCTTCTCTGAATACATAAATCCATGCTTGTTGTATGATTGCTTATGAGCCTTACCTAATTGACATGCTTCAGATTTCTATGTCATGCATTGACCTGCAACATTAGGCAACCCAAGCATTGAACCATTGTTAACCATATCCTTAATACCTCTTTCATTGAAATGTCCAAGCCTCTTATGCCAAAGATCTAACTCAGAAATATTATATCCTCCATAAGTAAACAAGACATGACCAACATTACCTTGAATCTTCAATGTGAAGAGTCTTCCTTCTTTCTTCCCTAAAACAATTTGTCTATATCCATTGCTAGGGTCTTCCACAAAAACTCCATCATTAGTGAACCTTACTTCATAACCTTTTTCAACAATTTTCCCTACACTTATCAGATTCTTAGGAATTTTAGGAACATACAAGACCTTACTCAGAAGAGTACTTCCATCCTTGGCCTTCACTGATCCAACTGACTTCACATTGTGCTTTGTATTATCACCTATTTGAAATACATGATTAGTTACCTTATTCTCAAAATCAGTCATCAAAGTTATGTTACCACTCAGGTGATTACTACACCCTGAGTCAATGTAGAAGACTCTTTGATCTTCACTTTGTCTTTCACAAGTTGCATTCATAATCAAAGTTAAATCCTCCTTCTGATCTGAAGCATAATTGTAGTAGGTATTGTTGTAGGATTGACTTTGGAATCCTCTACCTGCATTTCTTCCAAAGTAACCTCTACTACCTCTGAATAACTCAAAACCTTGATCAATTTTGGAAGATCAATATCAAACTATCAAAATTTGCACTAATTGTGAAGAGAGTCACTACTCAAAAAAGTCTGTTGCACGTAACTCACTCATTGACTAACCAAATGTGTAACATTTTCAATGAAACTTTGTATATGAGGTGTTTCCTAATATTTGTGCACCTTCTCCAAGTTAAACCTTCTCAAAAGATCCAGTAGATCTTGAGAAATGATCCAAACAATCTACCTATGTTTGAAACTGGCTTCCTGTATAGTCGACTTTGACACCTGCAACTTCTAATGCAAAGTACAACCCGTTTAATCAAATGCTTTTAGCCATAGATGATTACCTTTCAACTTAGATTTTAACTCCTCATTTGTGTAAAACTTTACACTATGCACTGAGATCTCATCAATTCTTTGACCATTGAGATTGCGCCTATTTCAGAAGATACTCATCACTTCTTCACATACAAATGTTCCTACACATAATTCTCTCAGCCTGTTCACAATTAGACTCTCAAATCTTAACCATAGAAGCATTAACTATGGAATTAGACATCTGCAGAAGGATTCTTGAAATGATCAAACACAGAAGGAGAACACATCGGAATATCGGGTGCAACTCTTCTTTTTACTTAGAAAAATTTACATATGAATGATGAGAGAGATCTTTCTCATTTCAAAAATTGTCTAATGACCCTTACAACATCTAATTCTTCTCATCTCTGGCTCTCTCATACTTGCCCCACCTTTCTACTTGTATATATAGGAATATATGTACAAGCTCATGATCGTAACAAAGGTATAAGTGAGCTAACTACAAGTTTAATATACATATGTATACAAGTCTTCATTTCTTGAATATGCCATATCTTTAAACTTAATTTGTTAATCATTTATTCATCTTTTGACTTCAACTCTTTATCTCAGACATCAATTGATGGTTGACTTGCACCAACAATGTTACTTGTGATGTAGCTTGCTTTCCTGAATTAGTTATCATCCTTTCCAATATGTCTATTAATTCATCAAAGTGTAATTGTGTTTTGATTGAGATCGTGTAGTTGAATAGATGAGTGGCCCCAAACATGGTTTGATCCAATTCTACCATCTTTGCATAGAGATTTTTTCTTTCAATTTCTAGGTCAGCTCTAGGTTAACATTTTTCATGTTCTATCACATTTGGCCCTTCTTGGATTCTAGCCTGATATGCTTTCAACATCATGTCTAGGTCCTCGTGAGTAGGATCCACTAAGACTGATCCTATTCTAGGGGGTGGTGAATTAATGGGAAGGTATGGGATGGATAGGGATAGTGAATTTTGAGAGTGCGTTTGGGATGTGATTTCAATTATTTTGGCTTTTGTTTCTCTTCAGCTTTCCTCAAGCTCGCTCATCTTCTTTGACTATTGCCTTTTCATTCTTTCCCAGTTATCTTTCCAAGCTCTTGTCCTTTTCTTAGTTAGACTCTCAGTCTTACTAACCTCAAAACTTTTTTCCTGGCCTAAGCCTTGGTTCTGTTGTAATGCTCGAGCTCTAGTGACTACTTGCACTTGGGCAGTGGAATTCACACTTCCAATAGAATCTACTATTAAACCAATGACATCGATAGGAGAGATTTTCGGTACATTGTTTGGGTTTTTAGCACAATTCCTTAAAATGTGCTCCTTCCCATAATCCAAACAAAATCCTTGAATTGTCACTGATTGGGGTTGCATTTGTGCAGGTATGGGCAATCATGAATGAAGTGATATCCCTGGCATCTGTTGCATGGTCCTCTAGGTATCAGGAAGCTTATCTAGATTGGGGCCTAGAATAAGGATTTGTGTACATAGCATTAGCATACTCTGGCTCCCAACTAAGTTCGCTAGGATTTTCATAAGGGTAAATCTCATTATGCTTTGATGACTCCATATAGTAGGCCTACATACTATTGATATGAGCTGAGTCAAAACTGTGATCATTTGGGTCACTTTCGAACATTAATGGCAATGCTAACACTAACCCTCTATTCAAATTTTTGTCCACAGCTCCATATTTCATTGGGATCACATTGGCCGGAGGTGGAGGTTGTTAAAGTAACACTATTTAAGGCCTTAGTTGAGCTTGATAGGGTGGTTGGGAGGGTTGTTGAGGTCTAACCTACTGCTCTAGTGGATATTGATTTGGGTTTCTTCCTTGTTATTGATATGGTTGGGGATAGTGTTGTCTAACTACTTGCTTGTTATATGGGCAATCTTGTGTGATATGGTTTGTATACCTCCTTTCTATTGTGCAGTAATGGTTGTTAGGGTTCACTTGGGGTTGATCCATGATTGGGCACACATAAACCATATGGTCTCCTACATAAATCATTTTTGTGAGACAAATCTAGGCGACTGCTTACTAGAGAAACCTAACTTTTGAGCTACCTTCTCTGCAAGTTCCTCAATAGATGTGGGTGGTTTGGAAGTGAGGTTAGTAGATCTATTTGAATCTTTATGTATTTTTGAAAGTTCTAATTCATCACCCAAATTATCCTCAATGTCTATGCACATGCATACACACTCTTCTATGGATCTAGGGTCCTTCAAGTTTCAATTTGGTACTTAACAAACCGTCTAGGAATAAATCCACTTGTTTGGTTGGTGTGGGTAACTACAGAACATGGCATCTCTCTAAGTATTTTCTAAATCATCTTCCTGCAAGTCAAACTATTTCTTGAGGTGTTTGTATGAAGCTATGTATCAAAGATGAGGTGTTATGCCACTCTTAGAAAGTTCAGTGATGAAGGCTTCCAATAGTTGGTCAATGTTTCAGAATTGCCTCTAGTGAAGTGGTTAAAACCAAGTCAAGGTAGTGTTCTTGAGTGTTATGATAAAAGCATTGTATTGAGTGAAAAATTCTTCAACTTGTTCAGCTCTCAAAACTTGGCTAAACTCTGCTATGCGATTGTATGGGTCTCCTATGCCATCGAAGCTGTTCATTATGGACTTAACCAACTGTGTAGGCCTCAAGATCCATTATGCGTATTGCAAATCAAGATTTCTTGGCTAGTCAGACGGGCAAAGGTAAATGGGGTGCATCTACTAGTAAGCAAAAATATGCTAATTCTACACAATCAAAGAAAGATGACATAGACAAGAAGAAAACACAAAAGAAGAAATTCTTTTGTAAATACTATAAGGAAATGATCATGTTATAAAGAATTGTCCAAAATTGTCCACAAAAGAGGCAAACAAGAAAGAGGTTGGAATGGTTGTTTCAGAGACACCTATACGCAAAACAAAGCCTGGTAATCTTGTGCAGAATGAAGAATGTGCATTTACTACTGTTTGTAGCTATGATCCATCTTCTCATTAACACTATATGTCTACAATAGGCTCATATATTTAGTACTTTGATAGTGGGGCAACCAAACATATTACCTTGCCTCGTAGTTTCTTCACTTCACTTGAGTGTGCCCCTATAGGGAATACTATCACATATGCCAACAAATCCTCTTATCTTGTCATGGGATTTGTAAAGATCATTCTAACTATTGTTGATGGTAGTTCTTTTACATTGTCAGATGCTTTATCTATGCCAGGGATCAAGAAAAATCTATTTTCAATTTTAGCATTAGCAAATATCGGCTTGGTTGTGAAATTTGTTGATGACAAATGTACAATTCATGATCTATCAAATGGCGACATCATTATTGCTTCTAGCATTTTATGTCAAGGGCTATATAAGCTCATAGATTATGCAAAATCTATGAATGATTGAGGATGTGTAATTCAAGGTTCTCAGGCTATGTCAAATGCAAATCTTTGTCATGCACGCTTTTGTCATTTGAATTTTGCTAGTTTGCTACGCCTATAGAAATTTGAAATGGTGTCTTATCTACCCAAACTTGAGGTAGCTGGTAAAAATGTCTATGAAGGCTATATTTTGGGCAAAATGTAGTGTCCCTCCATCCCAAAAGATGGTTCAGTTCAGACTACTCAGAAATTACAACTTGTTCACAGTGATGTTTGTGGTCCTATGTAGATACCTTCTTTTGGGAACTACCTTTACTTCATGACTTTCATTGATGATTTTTTCCAGGCATGCATGGGTGTATCCACTAAAAGCAAAGTTCGAAGTGTTTATGTGCTTCAAACAGCTTTTGGTTTTGGCTAAAAATCTATTAGCATGTAAAATGGGCACCCTTCATTCTGATCGAGGGGCACGAGGGATATATCTCTTCTTATTTTAATGCATTTTTGTTTGAACATGGGATAAAACATCAATGACCTATACACCTCAATAGAATGGAATTGGAAGAACATGTCACTCATGGAGATCGCAAGGTGTATGGTCAAGAGTTAGGCTTTACCACATAGTTTTTGGCTTGAGGTTGTTATGTGTGCAGCATATGTACTTAACAGGTGTCCCACTAAAGCATTGTATTCTATCACTCCATATGAGGCTTGGCATGGTCGCAAGCCATCTCTTGCTCACTTGCATGTCTTTGGTTCTCTGGAATATGCATTAGTGCCTAAACAACAATGTGAAAATTAGATGATAAAGCAATGAAATGTATTTTTGTTGGGTACAGTTCTGAAAGCAAAGGCTATCATCTATATCATCCACATACTAAACACATTTTGGTTAGCCGTGATGTTCTTTTTGTGGAAGATTCTATTCATGTATTTCTTTCATGTACTAAGGAGACATCAGTTAGCTCCAAAGATGTGTATGATACTTTGGTGCCTCTTTTTACAGGTGGATAGAATAGTGCTAGTCCAAATGAAGCAATTTCTCAACCTTTACAGGTTTCACATGATGATGTAGATCATTCCATTTTTTATGCAAATTTACATCATGCACTTATTGATGAGAGAATTGATATAGAGGAGGCAAAAACTATCCCTAAATGGTTGGTGCGGACTTTGCAAGATAGAAAATTTGATGCACCTCTCTCATATCGTACTCGTTCAGGTTCTCATAGGGCTTCTTTTGCATTAGATTTCTATGTTATGGCTGCCTCTAGTCTTTGTGATGAGAATGAGCCTCTTTTGTTTGATGAACCAAAAAATTCAAAAAAATAGATGGCTGCTATGAAATCAGAATATGATGCTATTATGAAAAATGGTAGTTGGTCTTTATGTGACTTGCCTCTTGGCAATAAGGCCATTGACACTAAGTGGGTATACAAGATGAAGCATAAGACTAATGGAATAATTTACAAGTATAAGGCTAAGCCTTTTGCAAAGGGTTATGCTCAAGAAAGAGGCATTAATTTTGATGAGAGCTTTGCTCCTACATGTTGAATGACTATTGTTCATAGCATATGTGCCCTTGCAGCTCATCATGGTTGGAACATGCATCTGTTGGACATTAAAATTTCATTTCTAAATGGTGACTTGCATGAAGAAGTGTATGTTTTTCAGTCCCGTGGTTTTGTGCAGAAAGGTCATGAAAACATAGTGTGCAGGTTGAAAAAGACATTATATTGTTTGAAGCAAGCACCATGTGCTTGGTATGAAAAGATACATGCCTACCTAATTGCACATGGTTTTGAGAAGAGTCCAACTAAGAGCACCTTATATGTTAAGCGTGCAAATGATGTGATTCTAATCATTGTTGTCTATGTTGATGACATGCTACTCACTAGTTCTCATGAGAACCATATTGCTAATTTTAAGGCTGATTTGCATGCCTCACTTGAGATGTCAGATTTGGGGCATTTGCATCATTATTTGGGCATTCAGTTTATCCAAGTTGATGGCAAAATAACTTTGTATCAAACAAAATATATTGACACATTATTGCATTATTTCGGCCTTGAAGACTGCAAACCTATTGCCACCCCTATGAAAACAGGTTTATGGTTGAGTCTTCATGATGCTGAAGATGCATTTGATACTATTCTCTATCAACAAGTTGTTGGATGTTTGATTTCCTTATGCATTACTTGGCCAAATATTCAGTTTGTTGTCTCAGATATGAGCGGGTCTATGCATTGCCCATGTGTCAAACATTGGCAGGCAGTTAAGCACATCTTCAGCTACCTGAGTGGTACTCGAAAACTTGGATTGTTTTATCCCAAGGGGGGATCACTACTGCCAGGTTTACATGCTTTTTCTAACTCTGACTCAGTTGGTTTCTATGACACTTGTTTGTCCACTAGCGATTCTTCTTCATGCTTGGTAGTCAAGCATATCTTAGTTGAGCAAGAAGAATCCTATTGTGGCCACTTCTAGTTGTGAGGTTGATTATAGGGTAGCCTTCACCATGACTGTTGAGTGTGTGCGGCTCAAACACCTTATCGCTGATTTGGGTGTTGGTCAGTATTTTGTCACCACCATATTCAATGATAATTAGATCCATTGGCAGTTGTGAGGAACCTTGTATCCCATGCTCAAACTAAACATATTCAGGTGCACTATCATTATGTCAAGGAGAGGTTCTCTACTAGAGAGATTAGTTTGGCATATGTGCCCACATAGGATAATGTTGTAAACCTTTTCACAAAGATTTTGCCTAGGGAGAAGTTTGAATCTTTTAGCAAAGCTTTGGGCTTACTTCCTTTTGCAGATTGATCTCTTTCCACATAGCTTGGCACTTCCTTATACACGAGTGTTAGGTCCTTTTTCACCACATCACTCCCAAAGGGGATTTGTTTTGATGTGTGCACACACACTTATGACACTCGGGGCACTTTTTTCCCTCTTTAAGAGGGTCTTTTTCCTCTAGCTTGTATATACACCTATAATCCCAACAGGTGACTGATGTTTGTACATTAACTTGTTAATACATCGATTATTGTGTTGTGCTCCAAGCTTCTTCTTCTTCCTTGTGTTATTCATGTTCTTTCATAGACCTCAAACTCCAAGAGGTGCAAGTGGCAAAACTAATGGGTTTTGAGGGTCCAAAGTCACTTGGAGAACCTTTAGAGTCTATTGAGAGAACCTTGAGAAACTTTCTCTAAGACTATGGTTTAAACCCTTAAGTTATTTGGATTTATTTACTCCCAATTAAAGGGTTTTGACCCTTAGGATTGATATTTCCTAAGGGTATGGTATTTAACCCTTAGGGAAGCCTCCCAATCCTTTGGAATTTCAAGCACAAGCTTGGGGGGAATCCTTTTAGAATACATGTGAGAGCCATGTGATTTCATGTGACTCGCAAGGTTAGAAGGTCTTGGATTAGAATCCTTGTGGAGGAGACACTTAAAAATCTCTCCCCACATTTTCCCCTTGGCTTAGAGGTATATTGATGAGTGAAATTGGTTCAATGGATACATGCATCTCTCACGCCTTGTGGGGTTAAATGATGATCTATGTAGAGTAATCTCATTGTAATCGTTGTTAGTTTGCTATAGCTTAATCATTACATTTCTTTGTAGTTATTGTTGTGTGAAGAATTGGTTCTTCCACTAAACATTCAAAGCCATCTACTCCCAAAGTTATTATCATATAATTTTCATGTCCACACCCTCATAAAAAGGGACTTTATCTAGTGCTCGGAAGGGAAGCTACTTCCTTTTCTAGAATGAATGTAGTCGAGTCTGCACATCCATTTGAGGTTCCAATAGGAACCTTCCTGTCCAAAAGAGACACTCTCCCTCGACACCATTGCAGGCAATCAAAAAGGAGAACAAAGCCAGAAAAGCTTCTCCATAACTCATCCACTACTTTGAGCAGCCACTCTTCTCTTCCGGTTCAATTTTTGGATTTGATTCTCTTTTGTTTGATTCTCTTTTGACCTCCACTACTTGCTGAAGTAAATGCTTCCATTTTTCATTTTTGTATTTTCCTTCTATTTGATGAAAATCCTTTTGAAATCGCTTCTTTATTTTTAGCACTCCCTCTTAAGCTCACATGTGAGCTTACACCTTCAGCAATATCCTGCAAATTGATTTCATCCTTGAACCTCTTTAGTTTAGAAGCATCTAAGGACTTTGAAAACATGTCTACAACCTGGTCATTTGTTCTAATGAACTTTATATCCACATCCCTTTTTTTTTAATAAAGGAAGTTCGGCCTTAGCCAACTCTCCCGAACTTGAATTAAATAAAGGAAAAATACAAAAGAAGGGGACTAGTACCCACGGGATCCCCCAAATCTCACAAAGCAAGGGAAGCTTTTACAAAGTGTAGATGGCTTTACAAGGAAAGGGTTAATCGCCCACTCATCACACACATGCGAGGCCCAGATGGGTAAAGTGTGACCTCGATCAAAAGGAATAATTGATGACTCTTGAAAAGGGGTGTTTCTTACAATTAGCGATCCTTTTGCCAAGGGGGAATAGTGAATACTCAATCGACCAGAGTTTCGAGCATTCCGGAGATTCACGGAGCGACCACTCGCTTCTCGCAGCAGAGCTGGCTTCCAACTGATATATTTCTGATGACTAATTTTCATTCCGATGATCTACCATAGCTTTTGTGGTAGGCCTTGCAAGGCTTACATGGAGTTACATGGAGTTATAGAGGAGGTTGATAAACCTTGCATCCCCATCATGTGGAGCCCACTTGGTTTTAAGTTTATTGTTGACATACTGTAGCTCTTTGTGATGTTTGAAAGGGGGGGTTTTCTTACAGTTAGCAATTCTTCTGCAGAGAAGGAAAAGGTACTTCTCGATCGACCACTCCTTGGGGGTATTGCCAAAGTTTTGAGCACATATTTCTCTCCAAATATTCCAAAGGATCTCTCCCTAATTGCATTCCACAAAGCCGCAGAGCATCCAATCGCCTCACCAATGAGGGCTTGCTTCCAATTGATTTGTTCTTGGAGTCCCAAAGAATGACCAAGGACCCTCCATAACCGAAGGGATTTAGGGCAAGCAAAGAATAGGTGACCAATATCCTCTTTGCTATGGCAACATCGCTTGCACCAGGGCGGAACAGATCTTGTTGGCTTTTGCATTGGTCCATATTCCACGGTGCACGATTTGCCATAGGAGAACCGACTTTTTGTTTTTAATGAGAGGGTGCCAGATAGACATAAATTTCATATCCCATCGAAGTCGCATCCAGTTGAGACACCATTTCTTGTTAAGACTAATGTGAATGTCATTGCAAGCTTTGACATATGGAAGCTTGGAGAGGCGATTACCATTTTACCATTTAAGTCCCATTGGGTTCAGAGAGTCATGTCCCATAAGTAGTCGGATTTTAGATCGGTCCCAAGTGTGGCATCTGCTCAGTAAAACATTCCATTCCTCATATGTGACCACGGTAGTAGGGTCAAGGTCCTCAAATTCCACATCCTTGCTCAAAAATTTTTCTCAAACATAATGATAATGCACTTCTATGTGCTTACTTCATGGATGAAACATTGGATTGTTTGTCAAGTGAATGCTTGACATGTTCACACCATAAATTGGAATGGTCTCTACTTGCACATCAAGATAAGCCAAGAGCTTCTTAATCCACATAGATTCACAAGTTGCAAAGGCTAATCCTCTATATTCAGCTTCTATAGATGATAGTGCAATAGTAGGTTGCTTCTTTGAGCTCCATGTGATGGGTTTGCTACCTATCATGAATACATAACATGAAGTGGATCTTTTGTCTTCCTTCAAAATAGCCCAATTAACATCACTAAAGCCCTTCACCTGCAATTCTTCATCATATCTATAAAACAAGGCATGATTGATTGTGTGCTTCACATATCTTAGCGCTCGTTTGGTTGAATTTAAATGTTCACTTGTTGGAGTTTGCATAAATTGAGAAAGAACTCCAATTATATAACACAAATTTGTTCTTGTGATCATAGCATAGATCAATGAACCTATAATACTCTTGTATGTAGTTACATCATGTAACTTCTCTCCATCATTTATACATAGCTTCACATTTGTGTCCATAGGTTGAGTGAGTGGTTTGAATTCACTCATTCCAAATCTAAAAAGAACATCCAACAAGTACTTTCTTTGCATCAAATAGATGCCATCTTTCCCATAAACTACCTCAATGCCTAAAAAATATTTCAGCTCACCAAGATCTGAAATTTTAAACTCCTTACCAAGTTTTCTTTTTATCTCTTCTATTCCTGCAACATTACTTCCTGTTATGATGAGATCATCAACATATATGCAGATGTATACCTACTTGCCTTCTTCTTTCTTCATGTAGAGAGAAGGATCTACACTACTTGGACTACAAGGTACTCATTTTGGTTCCAAGCACATGGTGCTTGCTTCAGTCCATTCAAAGCTTTCTTCAATTTGCAAACAAAATTTGGATGTTTTTTATCTTCAAATCCAATCAGTTGACTCATGTATACACCATTGAAAAAAACATTTTTTATGTCAAGTTGGTACAATGGCCATCTCCTTGTTGCACTCACTACAATCAAGGCTCTAATTGTTCCCATCTTTGCAACCCGGTTGAAAGTCTCTTCATAGTCGATGTCGTGAGTCTCCTTGAATCCTTTTGCTACTAGTCTAGTTGTATGCCTAGCTAAAGAACCATCAGCATTTCTCTTATTGTGATTCTAAGATGACATGCTTGATAGTTGTTCTTATCAAGCTTCTCTATTTGTGCATATTGATTGCCCATTGTGTAAATACTAAACTTCCTCCTTTAACCCTCCTTTTGGATATGTTTGATAAGAAGAAGTATGAGATTTTCCTTTGTACTGAAGTTTATGCACCTTTCTTTGCTTAGATGTTGTTTGAGATGCTTCCTTGTGTTAACCGGTCGTTTGGTAAAGCGCCTTTTTCCAACTATCGGAAGTGCGTTTTACCTGGTCCTTGGGTTCTTGGGAGTGGTAGGGGTCTGTTAGACAGAGGCCCTGTACTATTTTCCCAAATCCTTACATAACCACAATACTCTTATCGCGTCTTAGCTCAGATACTTAGTTTTAACTGACCAATAACTATTTCTGCGTATTAGGACGCCGAACTTAGAGACTAATCTGCTATGGTAACGGAGCAGTAGTCTGGTTCTGACTTGCAGACTAGCAGAGTTACTCAACTTACTAAACTTATGCGAATCACTACACACTTCTTCAGGACAGACATGTATACCAGGTAGTGATCAGACATACGACCATACCAGAGGGTGTACAGGCCTACCGTATACCAAACTCAATCAACCGTCATACTAATCACAGTTTAACTCATCACCAAACTTATCAGTGCTCCAACTCGCAGTTCATACTATTATCGATATTAGTCCTTTCTTGTGAACGGAATCAACAGTGAATACAGAACACAACTGTCAACAACTGATTCACACTTGAGACTACACGTTCATTGTTCTGCACTACAGTAAGAATAGACGAACAGATTGAACAGAAGAATATAGAAATATGACTCAACCTCTCGATGACACCACACAACTCCAACAGTACTCAGACACACAATGTGTTACTGAATCACCCGTTACGGTGAATTTCAATGCGAGCATACGATACAGAACTCAACATTCACAATACTCAGAACTCCACCACAGTGTACACAGTATTCTGACAAGAAAATTAGGCGAACAATCTGGCAATTCTAGAAAAGACGTCTCCCCCCCCCCAAGCGTCTCTTTTCCATTGCTTTATATAAGCTTTTACAAGAATGCGTGTAACAGTTTTTTTTTCGCACGGTGTTTACAAAGATTTTGTTATACCTGTCCCAATTCGGCGGCCTTCTAACACTAGCGATCCTGCTGGGGATGTGGCATCGAGATTTCCGTTTCGTTGATGCAAGAAGTATAAAGATTACCATTTGTGTGACGAACGTAATATTTAGAACGAACGCTGATCGACTGCAAGGATAGTCATTGTTTTGGACAACTTTAAAGAAGTATAGTACGAGTAGTATATGCCGGTTACTCGATCCGGTGAGACATATCCAAAGAACAAACAGTCAAGAATACCTAATCTACTAAGAGGTAGAAGCGCAGGAAGATCCAAACCTGTTGACAAGAAAGAAAGAAACGTCCCACCGGCCGTGCCAGTGTTAGAAGGCCGCCGGATTGGGACAGGTATAACAAAATCTTTGTAAACACGTGCGAAAAAAAAACTGTTACGCGCATTCTTGTAAAAGCTTATATAAAGCAATGGAAAAGAGACGCTCGGGGGGGGGGGGGGGGGGAGACGTCTTTTCTAGAATTGCCAGATTGTTCGCCTAATTTTCTTGTCAGAATACTGTGTACACTATGGTGGAGTTCTGAGTATTGTGAATGTTGAGTTCTGTATCGTATGCTCGCATTGAAATTCACCGTAACGGGTGATTCAGTAACACATTGTGTGTCTGAGTACTGTTGGAGTTGTGTGGTGTCATCGAGAGGTTGAGTCATATTTCTATATTCTTCTGTTCTTATGTTGCACTTTAGACATTGTCAAAGTCATGGAAACTTCATCGCCATCATCTTGTAACGAAGTATCCGTCTCCTTTGTTGTAGTCTCCTTCCTTCTCTGTACAGTTCCTCTCTTCCTGATTCGCCATCTCGTGATTTTTGATTCAGACATTGATGCAGAAATCGCAGAGAAAATATTATCCTGGCAGCTTTTAGATAGCACTGGACATATGCATTCTTTAAGTAACAAAGCTTGAACGGCCACTTGCTGCAATGATGATCCTTGATTCGGACATGACACTTCATACAACTTACCAGTATTTTAGCATAGATAAAAATCATCATCCGCCTATTACTTCGCATATCGATGATCCACTTAGCAAGTCTTTACATGTGCCAAAAACATCATGAAACACAGCCCTCATGTTTACTTCAAAATGAACTTTCTTAGCATTGCTTTGTTTAGTGCATAAATGTCCAATTATACACTTCTGACAATTTGTACTTTGCACTATAATCATTAGTCAGATACTTGTTTCCTGCTCATATTCTACTGTCTGCTACTGCTTGTTATAGATTTGCTGACTTGGTCTTCAGACATATTTCGAAATTATCATTACCTTGCCAACCTGTTTCCTTATTGCGACATCCTCCTTGTAGATTCGGTTGACGAAGTAAGTGGCAAAGTTTACGGGTTCATGAGCGGCCTTATCGATAGCAGAGTATGCCGTAATTGCGTTGGATGAGTGTCGAGTGCGCAAGAACTCTCCTACGTCAGTTGGGAGTCCGTCACAGAAAGCAGTATAGTTGGCTAATGACTCCATGGTGTACACGGATACAGAGCACAGAACATGGATACATAGAACACGGTGAAACAAAGAGTGTAATCACAAAAACACAATATCGTTTGTTCGGCTAGCGGGACAATGTAGCAGAGAGTACTTAAAAGTTTTAATAATCACGCAACAGGGATTATAATTCCTATCTCTAACATGCATGCCGAAAAAAAAAAGGGAGAGGGCGGCGGTTTCAAAATACGGCTATCTATACTTAATTTATTGATTAAGCAAAATTTAAAAGAAAGAAAGGGCTGAAAAGAGAAAGTCAAAAGTCGCGGCGCTCCGCGTAATGTCTTATCGCATATGTTGATGTTTGTCGATATGGTCGCAGCTTCGATCCATTTATTACTTTTGGCAAGGGAATTCCGGTTAATGTGGTTAACCGAAATGTTGCAGGGCCCACCTGTTCCGCTATTCGATAAGGGCCGAGCCATCGTAGCTTAAACTTGCCGGCAGAGCGATTTGATTTTGCATTGTAGAAGAGGACAAGTTGTCCTACCGTAAAAACTGGAGTTCGTAGATATCTATCATGTGTTTTGGCTTGCCTTAGTTGTACTTCCCTCATAAGTTATAAAACTGTGCCATCGATGTTCGTCTAAATCCCTGAGGGTCTCCAACCGAAATGACAGAGAATCTTCCGGTAGTAATTTCCGATTGATGGCTACTCTTAAACTTGGCACCACTATCTCCATTGGTGCTATAGCTTTGATTCCAAAGGCTAATTTGAAAGGAGTCAGTCCTGTGGTTACTTTATAATTGTTCGGTATGCCCACAGTACGGCAGGTAACAGTTGATCCCATCTTTCCGGTGCGTCCATAATCAATTTTCGAAGTATATTTAGCAAAGACTTGTTGGTACTTTTGGCCAGACCATTAGCACGCGGATAATATGGAGAACAGAATTTATGAGTAATCTGGAACGAATGTGTAAGTACCTTATCAGTTATTAGCAAAATGAGTGCCTTGATCTGTTACCAGTTCGAGTGGGGTAAATCCAAATCTTGGAAAAACGTCTGTTAGTAGGCACTTTGCTACCACAATAGCTGTAGCTGATCGTAAAGCCATGCTTCTGCCCAGTCTTGTCGCATAATCAGTGCATGTTAATATATAGTGATTATGTTGAGAACTGAGGGTGGTGTAATAGGACCAATGAAGTCCAAGCCCCATTTCTGGAAGGGTTCTAATGGCAGTATAGGTTGAAGAGGAAAATGATGTCGTTGTAATGGCTGTCCGGTTTTTTGGCAATTATCACAAGATTTGACAAACTGCAACACATCCTTGTACATAGTCGGCCACCAGAGGTCCACTCTGCAGATTTTCCGGTGGGTTAAATCTACAGCAAATGACCTCCTGTCGGATCGGTGAGCCAAAGGGATGACTGAGTTTACTTCGTGAGGAGGAATACAAACGAAGTAGAATTCCGGTATGATCCACATAATAGATTTCACCAGCAATCAACCGGAATCGGCGGCTGAATGATGCAACTTTTCTGCACATTGTTGTGGAAGTCTGTGATGGCAGGTATCCATTATTGAGAAAGGTCAATCTGATCATAATAATTAGTTGGCATAGGCAAGTCGGTGCTTTCATCGTGAGTTGGTTCAGAAGTATAGATCGCTGGAGTTGTGTCATCTACACCTACTGGAGCCTCACCGGAATCTAGGCGAGACAGAAAATCTGCTAAGGCGTTTGAGGTGCCTAGTCTATGTATAACTTCATAGTCAAATTCTTGCAAAAGCAGCACCCATGGTGCTAACCGTCCTCCCAAATGTTGTTGCTGAACTAAATAAATAAGTGCAGCATGATCTGTGTGGAAAGTGAACTTGCCGCCCAGTAGATAATGTCTGAACTTTTTGATTAAATACACTAGACCTAGACATTCTCGTTCTGTTATCGATTAATTCCGTTCAGCAGGGGCTAATCTTCGGCTGGCGTAATACACAGGTCTGAACCATTTATCGGTCGTTTGCATTAGGACGCTGCCAATAGCTATATCTGAAGCATCAACAAATACATGGAAGGGGATCCCAGTTCGGCGGTTGTAAAATAGGAACTTGTGTTAATAAATGCTTTAAACGATCAAATGTTATCTGACATTCCTGGCTCCATTCAAATTGTCGAGGTGTTTTGCTGATTAGCTTGTTTAGTGGTATAGCCAGATGAGCAAGCCATCGTAAGTGCCTTCCATGCCACCGTACTTGGCCCATAAAGCGCATAACTTCTTTTGGAGAAGTTGGTACCGGAGTTTCTAATACTGCCGAAATCTTATCTGGATCTACTTGGATACCTTGTGTAGATACAATGTGGCCAAGTAACTTGCCGCATGAGACCGCAAACACCGATTTGTTTGGATTCAAACAGAGTCTATATTCTCTGCATTTTTTGAAACAGCACCGTAAATGGAACAGATGTACTATCATTTTGCCAAATACTGAAAAATCATCGAGATAAACTTGCATAAACGAAGTAAGGTAAGGTGAGAATATCTCTTGCATGCATCTTTGAAAAGTACTGGGAGCATTTCGTAAACCAAACCACATAACAGTGCACGCGAACACACCCCAATTGGTGATGAATGCGGTCTTCGGAATATCCTGTTCAGCCATCCTAACTTGATTATATCCACTGTATCCATCTAAAAATGAATACATTTCGTGCCCTGCTACCCTATCAAGCATGGTGTCCAGGAAAGGTAATGGGAATGGATCTGGAACCGTAGCTGCATTCAGTTTCCGGTAGTCTACACAAATGCGGAGCTGCTTGTTCTTTTTCGGTACAATAACAATTGGTGATATCCACTCCGCGTGCTCTATAGGTACAATGAATCCAACCTTCAATAACCTATCCAATTCTGCCTTTACCTGTGCTGCGTAGTTCGGTTCATTCGATAGCTGGATTGTTTGATTGGCCTTGTCTCCGGCTCGAGCATAACCCTGTGTTGATAGAGGTGCGGGTCCAGACCCTTCATATCCTTATAATCCCAAGCAAAAATATCAGAAAATTCCCTGAGAAACTGAAGTAATTCTGCTTGAAATTTTTCTGGTAAGTTTTCTTTTATCTTGACTGGGCGTGGATGGTTGGCATCTCCTAAATTATAAGTTACTAATTGATCTTCTGGCACATAAAATTGTCGCGGCTTCTCGGTGTCGTCTGCTGGTTTGAAAAGTTGTTGTAGTTCAGCGTCATCTGTAGCAACAATATCTTCCTTCTTATCTTCTTTTGTTACAGGTGTCATTGAGCAGACTGAGGGGCTCCAATTATCTACAGCAGCTTGTAGATCAACGGTTCCTAAGGAAATCAAATCAATGTTGTTCTTTAAAAACTCTTCTTCTTCGTCATCTGATAGTCCGTCTAGCATATGAACGGCTCTGCGAAATATGGTCTAGCATGTAATTCACAGGGCTGTATAGCGTCTAATTTTACAACACATCTTCGATTTTTATCCTTGAACGTGAGCTCCTGTGCGGACCAGTCTTGTATAACCTTAGCTTGCTTCAGCCAGGGGCGACCGAAAAGGAGATTATAATCCAGGGTGGATTCCAGCAATTCTAAGACGACAAAGGTCATCTTAAATGTGGTGCCTTGCAAAGTTATTCGTATGTTCCGCACAAGCCCTACTGGGTGGACTCTGGACTGTGCACTAAATAGTTGATTTAGTGCACAAGTGGCACTCGTATGTCCTGAGTTCTTGCAAGTGGTGCAATACATTTGCCTTGTTAAATCTTCTACACCCTTCTTGTTTGTCTGTAAATCCTCCAACCTTGTTTTCCAATTGCAAAGACATCGCAATTACTGCATCTAGGGTCATTGCGCCGACACATCGGATGATCATGATCTGTTTGAGTTGGGGAGTTAGTCCATTAATAAACCATTGAGTAATGATGTCGTCTGGCAGGATGGCATGTGCCGGTGGCAGTTGCCGCAAATGTTTCCTAAATAAAGTGGCGTATTCTTGCACTGATTGGTTTACCTTCTGTCTATTGTTTTGTAAGTAGTCGAAAATTTCTGCGGGATTCTTCTTTAGTCTAAATCTTTGCAGAAATGCATCCCTCACTGCTTCATAGGTGCCGAAGTGATTTATATCATACTCTGTAAGCCATCTAGCGGCTTCATTGACCAAGGTGGACTGGAAAACGATAGCCTTATACGCCGGGTCAACGGGGTGATTGAGTACTGCATAACTAATCTCAAAAGTACGTACATGCGCATCTGGGTCATCCCCTGGAAATCCACCGAATTTAGTGTACGTTACACCTGTCGGCGGCCGCCTGGGTGGACATACTTGTTGTTGTCTGTTCATTGTGACTGTGTTATACTTTCCTTCTGGACTACCGGAATCTGTATCGTCGGATAACGCACTTTCTGGTGCGATTATCTTGTCTAATATGCTTCGAATCTCTGTTTCGAACAGCCTTCCTTCCTCCTTGATGTCCAGTGTATAGGAACTTGCTTCCAAGCACGGCAGATGGGCTGAAGATTTAGCTGAAAATGCTAAATCATCACCGAAAAACTGTGATTCTCTTACCGAAATTTCACCGGAATGAATCGAAATTGTGCCCGAATTCGGCGTTTTTTTCGCCTTCATCGATCTCTGTGACTAAAGTATTTCTAATTGTAGATGAATCTGAATCTTTTCCCAAGAGCGTTAAGCTAGATTCCACATGCGTCTTGGTAGGTTCTGGGATTACTATATCTTTGACAGACTGTGCCAAAATAGTACCAGAATCTATCAGAGATGCAGCAAAGTGCTTGGTATGAAAAGATACATGCCTACCTAATTGCACATGGTTTTGAGAAGAGTCCAACTAAGAGCACCTTATATGTTAAGCGTGCAAATGATGTGATTCTAATCATTGTTGTCTATGTTGATGACATGCTACTCACTAGTTCTCATGAGAACCATATTGCTAATTTTAAGGCTGATTTGCATGCCTCACTTGAGATGTCAGATTTGGGGCATTTGCATCATTATTTGGGCATTCAGTTTATCCAAGTTGATGGCAAAATAACTTTGTATCAAACAAATATATTGACACATTATTGCATTATTTCGGCCTTAAAGACTGCAAACCTATTGCCACCCCTATGAAAACAGGTTTATGGTTGAGTCTTCATGATGCTGAAGATGCATTTGATACTATTCTCTATCAACAAGTTGTTGGATGTTTGATTTCCTTATGCATTACTTGGCCAGATATTCAGTTTG
The DNA here is from genome assembly GCA_020310875.1 of Ceratopteris richardii. Taxonomy (NCBI): domain Eukaryota; kingdom Viridiplantae; phylum Streptophyta; class Polypodiopsida; order Polypodiales; family Pteridaceae; genus Ceratopteris; species Ceratopteris richardii. Next base: position 74,955,102 of record CM035424.1, on the reverse strand, counting down.
TTGTCTCACATATGAGCGGGTCTATGCATTGCCCATGTGTCAAACATTGGCAGGCAGTTAAGCACATCTTCAGCTACTTGAGTGGTACTCGAAAACTTGGATTGTTTTATCCAAGGGGGGATCACTACTGCCAGGTTTACATGCTTTTTCTAACTCTGACTCAGTTGGTTTCTATGACACTTGTTTGTCCACTAGCGATTTTTCTTCATGCTTGGTAGTCAAGCATATCTTAGTTGAGCAAGAAGAAGCCTATTGTGGCCACTTCTAGTTGTGAGGTTGATTATAGGGTAGCCTTCACAATGACTGTTGAGTGTGTGCGGCTCAAACACCTTATCGCTGATTTGGGTGTTGGTCAGTATTTTGTCACCACCATATTCAATGATAATTAGATCCATTGGCAGTTGTGAGGAACCTTGTATGCCATGCTCAAACTAAACATATTCAGGTGCACTATCATTATGTCAAGGAGAGGTTCTCTACTAGAGAGATTAGTTTGGCGTATGTGCCCACATAGGATAATGTTGTAAACCTTTTCACAAAGATTTTGCCTAGGGAGAAGTTTGAATCTTTTAGCAAAGCTTTGGGCTTACTTCCTTTGCAGATTGATCTCTTTCCACATAGCTTGGCACTTCCTTATACACGAGTGTTAGGTCCTTTTTCACCACATCACTCCCAAGGGGGATTTGTTTTGATGTGTGCACACACACTTATGACACTCGGGGCACTTTTTTCCCTCTTTAAGAGGGTCTTTTTCCTCTAGCTTGTATATACACCTATAATCCCAACAGGTGACTGATGTTTGTACATTAACTTGTTAATACATCGATTATTGTGTTGTGCTCCAAGCTTCTTCTTCTTCCTTGTGTTATTCATGTCTTTCATAGACCTCAAACTCCAAGAGGTGCAAGTGGAAAAACTAATGGGTTTTGAGGGTCCAAAGTCACTTGGAGAACCTTTAAAGTCTATTGAGAGAACCTTGAGAAACTTTCTCTAAGACTATGGTTTAAACCCTTAAGTTATTTGGATTTATTTACTCCCAATTAAAGGGTTTTGACCCTTAGGATTGATATTTCCTAAGGGTATGGTATTTAACCCTTAGGGAAGCCTCTCAATCCATTGGAATTTCAAGCACAAGCTTGGGGGGAATCCTTTTAGAATACATGTGAGAGCCATGTGATTTCATGTGACTCGCAAGGTTAGAAGGTCTTGGATTAGAATCCTTATGGAGGAGACACTTAAAAACCTCTCCCCACATTTTCCCCTTGGCTTAGAGGTATATTGATGAGTGAAATTGGTTCAATGGATACATGCATCTCTCACGCCTTGTGGGGTTAAATGATGATCTATGTAGAGTAATCTCATTGTAATCGTTGTTAGTTTGCTATAGCTTAATCATTACCTTTCTTTGTAGTTATTGTTCTGTGAAGAATTGGTTCTTCCAAACATTGGAATTCAAAGCCATCTACTCCCAAAGTTATTATCATATAATTTGCATGTCCACCCCCTCATAAAAAGGGACTTTATCTAGTGATCGGAAGGGAAGCTACTTCCTTTTCTAGAATGAATGTAGTCGAGTCTGCACATCCATTTGAGGTTCCAATAGGAACCTTCCTGTCCAAAAGAGACACTCTCCCTCGACACCATTGCGGGCAATCAAAGAGGAGAACAAAGCCAGAAAAGCTTCTCCATAACTCATCCACTACTTTGAGCAGCCACTCTTCTCTTCCCGTTCAATTTTTGGATTTGATTCTTTTTTGTTTGATTCTCTTTTGACCTCCACTACTTGCTGAAGTAAATGCTTCCATTTTTCATTTTTGTATTTTCCTTCTATTTGATGAAAATCCTTTTTGAAATCGCTTCTTTATTTTTAGCACTCCCTCTTAAGCTCACATGTGAGCTTACATCTTCAGCAATATCCTGCAAATTGATTTCATCCTTGAACCTCTTTAGTTTAGAAGCATCTAAGGACTTTGAAAACATGTCTACAACCTGGTCATTTGTTCTAATGAACTTTATATCCACATCCCTTTTTTTTTAATAAGGAAGTTCGGCCTTAGCCTACTCTCCCAAACTTGAATTAAATAAAGGAAAAATACAAAAGAAGGGGACTAGTACCCACGGGATCCCCCAAATCTCACAAAGCAAGGGAAGCTTTTACAAAGTGTAGATGGCTTTACAAGGAAAGGGTTAATCGCCCACTCATCACACACATGCGAGGCCCAGATGGGTAAAGTGTGACCTCGATCAAAAGGAATAATTGATGACTCTTGAAAAGGGGTGTTTCTTACAATTAGCGATCCTTTTGCCAAGGGGGAATAGTGAATACTCAATCGACCAGAGTTTCGAGCATTCCGGAGATTCACGGAGCGACCACTCGCTTCTCGCAGCAGAGCTGGCTTCCAACTGATATATTTCTGATGACTAATTTTCATTCCGATGATCTACCATAGCTTTTGTGGTAGGCCTTGCAAGGCTTACATGGAGTTACATGGAGTTATAGAGGAGGTTGATAAACCTTGCATCCCCATCATGTGGAGCCCACTTGGTTTTAAGTTTATTGTTGACATACTGTAGCTCTTTGTGATGTTTGAAAGGGGGGGTTTTCTTACAGTTAGCAATTCTTCTATAGAGAAGGAAAGGTACTTCTCGATCGACCACTCCTTGGGGGTATTGCCAAAGTTTTGAGCACATCTTTCTCTCCAAATATTCCAAAGGATCTCTCCCCTAATTGCATTCCACAAAGTCGCAGAGCATCCAATCACTTCACCAATGAGGGCTTGCTTCCAATTGATTTGTTCTTGGAGTCCCAAAGAATGACCAAGGACCCTCCATCACCGAAGGGATTTAGGGCAAGCAAAGAACAGGTGACCAATATCCTCTTTGCTATGGCAACATCGCTTGCACCAAGGCGGAACAGATCTTGTTGGCTTTTGCATTGGTCCATATTCCACGGTGCACGATTGCCATAGGAGAACCGACTTTTTGTTTTTAATGAGAGGGTGCCAGATAGACATAAATTTCATATCCCATCGAAGTCGCATCCAGTTGAGACACCATTTCTTGTTAAGACTAATGTGAATGTCATTGCAAGCTTTGACATATGGAAGCTTGGAGAGGCGATTACCATTTTACCATTTAAGTCCCATTGGGTTCAGAGAGTCATGTCCCATAAGTAGTCGGATTTTAGATCGGTCCCAAGTGTGGCATCTGCTCAGTAAAACATTCCATTCCTCATATGTGACCACGGTAGTAGGGTCAAGGTCCTCAAATTCCACATCCTTGCTCAAAAATTTTTCTCAAACATAATGATAATGCACTTCTATGTGCTTACTTCATGGATGAAACATTGGATTGTTTGTCAAGTGAATGCTTGACATGTTCACACCATAAATTGGAATGGTCTCTACTTGCACATCAAGATAAGCCAAGAGCTTCTTAATGCACATAGATTCACAAGTTGCAAAGGCTAATCCTCTATATTCAGCTTCTATAGATGATAGTGCAATAGTAGGTTGCTTCTTTGAGCTCCATGTGATGGGTTTGCTACCTATCATGAATACATAACATGAAGTGGATCTTTTGTCTTCCTTCAAACTAGCCCAATTAACATCACTAAAGCCCTTCACCTGCAATTCTTCATCATATCTATAAAACAAGGCATGATTGATTGTGTGCTTCACATATCTTAGCACTCGTTTGGTTGAATTTAAATGTTCACTTGTTGGAGTTTGCATAAATTGAGAAAGAACTCCAATTATATAACACAAATTTGTTCTTGTGATCATAGCATAGATCAATGAACCTATAATACTCTTGTATGTAGTTACATCATGTAACTTCTCTCCATCATTTATACATAGCTTCACATTTGTGTCCATAGGTTGAGTGAGTGGTTTGAATTCACTCATTCCAAATCTAAAAAGAACATCCAACAAACTACAAATTAATGTACATATGTATACAAGTCTTCATTTCCTGAACATACTCTATCTTCAATCTTCAATTGTTAATCTTTTCTTCATCCTTTGACTTCAATTCTTTATCCAAAACATCAATTGGTGGTTGAGTTGCACCAACAGCTCCCCCTCAATCATCAATTGAGGTTTTCTCCATCTTCTTTATACCTGCCATGTCTTTAAATCTTTGTAGCTTTGGTCCATCTAAGCTTTTGGTTGGCATATCTGCAGTCTGATCTTTTGTTGAAGTATGTATGACTTCAATCTCCTTATCAATCACCTTCTCTCTCATAAAATGATATTGATCTCAATATGTTAGGTCCTAGCATGAAAAATAGGGTTACCAGCTAGATACAATGAGCTCATGTTATCTCCATGAATACTGTGTGTACTCTGAGTGATGTCAAAAATCTTCATAAGATTCTTCAGCCATATGACCTCCTTTGCAGCTACAACCATGCCTTTATATTCTGCTTTTTGTAGATGACAAAGCAATTGTATGCTGCTTCTTAGAACATG